>JAYRBV010016491.1:0-12366 GCA_036023255.1 Mitrocomella polydiademata
CATGATGTAAACGGATTTGTTTGTCCAATCACGGCTGAGAGGGACTAATGGTAGCTCCATGCGAAAATTGTCTATTGAATGGTATCTTTTATATCAATATATTTATTCCTCAGCAAAATTTGTTTGAAAAATTTGCACTGTAAAATAAATATGTTTGAAAAAGTTGAGATGGTTTTTGCCTTTCGACAACGTCCAGTTATATCCATGTACATTTTTCACCATCAATACAAACAAAACCTTCCCCGCTGCCATATTTTCATGAACTTTGTTGTTAACATCTTTTGTGAAAGGATTATGCAGGAGACTAGTTCTAATTTCTTAGAAAAACTGCAAAATACCATATATCAAGCCACTTTGTTAAGACATTGAAAATATTTTAGCGTCGCCTAAATATAGTTGCCACCTATTTCTAAAGGAATTTGTTGCATGCGTAAATATGACGTTTCAAAACATGATGTTTTAGAGGCGCGGAATACAGTGGTCACATTTTGGCGACACCAAAAGAAGTGCCGTAAAAGCGATGGTTCTTGAATTTTTTAAAAACTAAGGAAGAAAGTAATGATCGTACGGAATAATTCAGATAAAATTGAAGCTAGGTATCTTATTTTCTCGGTTGAATAATAACTTTCCAAATACGAAAGTGCCAATTGGTTGTAACAACTAATAATAGAACACTGGACACATTATGCGATCCTTCTCTACTGACCCAATAATTTGTACAGGGTTTTATTGGAAACCAGGCCCAAATTTTCGGAAAATTGAGAACATTAGAACTAAGGGAACGAGGATGCGGAACTCATGCGCATTTGAAACTTCGAAACGGTGTATTTTCAACTTGTAAACAACAACACGAAAAGACGACAAACTTTCTTGAAAGATTTAACTTTCTTTCTTAGAAAAATGTAACGCACCCATTGGGGAAAGGGGAGGGGGTCCTTTGAAAAGCGTACGCTACAGGGTAAAAGCTACAATAAAATATGATGTATATTGCGTACAAGGGGGGATGGGGTCCTGTTTTTGTGCGTACGTACTATGTGGATGCCCTCTTTTGAGAAATTTAGATTCAGATTTTTGCGCAAATCAAGGAAATCAGAAATTCTTGGTCTGGCTGTTTGTTATCACCAGTCTATTTCAAGAGACGCATGCGATCACACGCGTATATGCTTTTGCCTGTACAATTTTCTTAAACAGGAGAAAAGAGAAATATATATATATTTTTTTTAATAAAATACCAGCTGGCTATTTTTTTCCTTTTAATTTTGCAAAACACTTGTTTCCGTTGTATATACAAACATGTGAGCATTGTTCATGTATTTACATAAAGTCTCTTTCTGTAAGATCTGAGGAGAAGATTTCTCTTACATCATTGATAAAGAGCACAATCATGTTTGTCTGCTTTAATTTTCTGCATATAGACTTTGATATGAAACATGTTTGTTTACATTGCCATTAAAACAAATAGTGTCTGTAGAAATAAAACAGAGATGTCTACAACTCATTTTTTTCTTTCTTTTCTATTTCAAGTCTAACATTTACAGTCTATACATTTGTTTTGCATATGTAATGCATAATTTTCTTCTGACACTTGAAAAAATATAACTCAAAAAAAAGATGAAAACATTTTTTAAAAGGAAAAAGAATGCTTTTTTTTTTTTTTTTTTTTTTTTTCAGTGTTTGGGGTTCACTGACATTCAGTCTTGATTCTCTAAACTGTGTGCAGAAAAAACGCATGCGTGAAGTAAATTACGGGCTGCTAAGTTTGACCGCTCAATCTTAGAGTAAAATTTTCCGTGCGGTCAAATCCTACAGCGATCGCAGCTGAACTTTTTCTCACACGCTTTGGATTGATCAACTTGACGTCTATATATAACTATCCCCAAGTATGGGTGTTTGATATGATCAGTCCAATCAGTTTTATTGTACAGGGTTGTACTCTGTTCAATTAAGTTCATGTTTCTTTCCACAGTGGTCGAAATAAGGTTTCTTCAATTGATCGGTTATTTAAATGACTGCATACAGCAAGGGGTCCCAGGGTGCCCCAGTGGGTCCAGGGTAAAGCCCTGGTGGGGGAAAATTTTCCGATTATGCTTACAAAAGACTAGGAACTTAGTGCATAGAAAGAGTGAAATTGTAGTCTTTATTTTGTACCACGAAAGAGACACAAAATATAAGAAATAGAACTAATAAACAGACAACTCTTTCAAAGAATAAAATATATAACTGGTGAATACGAGCGATGAAGGACAATAAAACGATCAGTTAATATGGGATTTTCAGGTCAATCTCGACTTTTGGTCGGTTTTTACCGACGACCGACCGTTATTTCGACCACTGTTCCACTATTTTAATGCTCAATTTATTTCTCTCCTTTAGTTAGATGAGTAGTTGAAAATGAAAATTCTCTTCTTTGCATCATTTCTTTCTTTGGCCATTGGTGCTCCATTTTCATCAAATGAATATTATACTGATAATGGGCCTGAAGAATCTCAAGATGTTGATATATCCTTCAAACACCATAAACTACAAGAAGGGATATTATTTGCTTGGAAAATAGTGGGACGTTCATTGATGTTATCTGTCAAAATGAGTAGAACATATAACTGGATGGTTGTTGGCTTTGATAAAGTCGCTGATGCTGAGCCTTCTGAGTTAAGCCAGGCATTATTTCTCAGAGTTAGAAGGTTCAAGATCTCAGTTAAGGTATATATTATACTTAAAAGTATATAATATAGTAATAATAAAAGTGTCTTCTTATTTTTGGATATATATTTGTCATTTTAGTGTCAAAAAGCCAATGGTTTTTAATTCTGAGAAGTTCAACTTTTTCTATTCGTTATGTATCCAGTTCAATCTTGAGTTATCAGCTTTGCAACCAGTACACTGACAGTCGAAGGGGTATATAACAAGACCTTTTGAAGTATATACTATTTAAAAAAAGAACCCATGCTTCTCAAAAGAAACCTTTATGATAATATTTTAAGACCTTTTCAAGTTTTGTCTTCAATAAGAACCATGGGTCTTAATATGATCCTAAGCTTCTTATTTTTAGACCCACACTACGGTTTAAAAGGTCTTAAACGATACCTCTAGGAACAGTTCGTATTTAGAGAACTTAAGGTCTCGTTCAAACAAGACCTTTACAGGCATTATATTCAAGACTAAAAATGGTCTTTATCAAGACTAGTAAAGGTGTTCGAGACAGTAGAAGGTCTAATCTTTTAGACCCGTAAAAATATTATTGAAAGGAGACTTTCAGGAATCCTATATTCGAGACTACAGAGGGTCTTCATTTATTAGAACCATTATGTTCTTGTTTGAAACGAGACCTTTATAGGTCATGTATTCGTGACTACAGAAGGTTTTAATCTTCTTAACCTGTAATAGTCACGTCTTGTTTCAAATTATAAAAAATTATTGAATGTCTGTTAGTTTTGCCAGCATTGGTTCGATGGCTCTTTGTCAATCATGGCTGCCGATTACACTACTTTGAGAAACCAACCACCACACTAAATTACGATTACCAAGGACACTCGCGCACAGAGCCTTAGACTGATCACGTAATAACCTGTGCGGTGCAACCGACAAAGGCCGCCCAGGGGGACGCCTCACCTTTAGCTTTGTGTTACAGGCTAACTGACTTTCATATTTGAGAGTAAATGAGTACACGACAGCAGTATTCACAGAAAGTTTACTTGTGGTAACAGTGTGAGAATTCTCCAGAAGTTACCCGAGCCAGGGTGTTTCGAAAGTGGTGAACAAAGCATGTGCAGGGTGTCTTACGGAATCAATTACTTGACATACAATACTGAATGGGTGGCCAAGTGGTATCGAAAGCGGTGGCTTAAAGCATAAACATGGTGTCCTACGGAATTATTTCTTGAAATATGGCAAGGCATTCCCCTTTGTTGAACCGTATTTTGATGTATTCGATAAAAACGAGGCCTTTAAGGTTCTGCTCTCGAAGATCGTATTTTGAGATTCTGAAAGGTCTTGATGAAACGAGACTTTTTGGGTTCTGCTCTCGAGGACCGTAATTTGAGACTCCAAAAGGTCTTGATAAAAGGACACTCGCGCACAGAGCCTTAGACTGATCACGTAATAACCTGTGCGGTGCAACCGACAAAGGCCGCCCAGGGGGACGCCTCACCTTTAGCTTTGTGTTACAGGCTAACTGACTTTCATATTTGAGAGTAAATGAGTACACGACAGCAGTATTCACAGAAAGTTTACTTGTGGTAACAGTGTGAGAATTCTCCAGAAGTTACCCGAGCCAGGGTGTTTCGAAAGTGGTGAACAAAGCATGTGCAGGGTGTCTTACGGAATCAATTACTTGACATACAATACTGAATGGGTGGCCAAGTGGTATCGAAAGCGGTGGCTTAAAGCATAAACATGGTGTCCTACGGAATTATTTCTTGAAATATGGCAAGGCATTCCCCTTTGTTGAACCGTATTTTGATGTATTCGATAAAAACGAGGCCTTTAAGGTTCTGCTCTCGAAGATCGTATTTTGAGATTCTGAAAGGTCTTGATGAAACGAGACTTTTTGGGTTCTGCTCTCGAGGACCGTAATTTGAGACTCCAAAAGGTCTTGATAAAAACGAGACCTTTGAGGTTCTGATCTCGAGGACCGTAGTTTGAGACTCCAAAAGGTCTCCTTTAATCGAGACCTTTCCCAGTCTAAAAAAAATGTTTGATACCTAAGGGTCTCGATGAAAACGCTCTCTAGGACTTTCATTGGGCGCATTAAAAGGTCTCGTTTATACCTCTTCGACTGTCAGTGTTGTATATATATTATTTCAGCCTTTATTTTTTCAATTAAGAGTGCTGATTGGACGAAAGATGGGGGCTTCACAGCATCAGAGGAGCCATCCTGGAATGAAGAAAATTCTTCAGAATCTAGTGGTTCATATCATATCATTATGAGTCGCCCTTTGTATGGGTTAAATGTAAGTTACATTGAAATAAAAATTTAAAGAAAATGTACTGTACAGTGAAACTGAGTGATTGTGAACCGTACTATGCGATTTTTTAAAACACAATGTACTTAGTATTTCTTTTATGTAATCTAAAAGCAGATAAATGTTCAGTATTTTTTTCACGTAGATAGCTTTTGATATGCAGTGGTTATAAAACCTTATTTCATTTCCGTTTTTGCTAACGATTCTTCATTTATTTCATTCTAGTGGAAAGCAGCTTTAAAAATGGTGTATGCCTTTGGATCAGACAGGCGATTCCAGGATATCAATAAACGTTTTGATAGCTCTCATTATAGCAAGCTCGTTGACCTGCAGAGGACCGACTCCTTTTTGAAACCAGCCCAGTTGCCGAAGTCTGCAAACCATACTGAAACTACAGTCTCCAGTAACAAATCTGCTGCAGGTATTCAAACGAAAGCTCCAATAACATTAGAACCAACTACTGAAATCAAGCCTACTGAATCTCCACCACCAGTTACTGCTGCTACCTTGAAAACATCGCCAAAAATAGAGAGAGCTACACCCCTGACAACTTCAACTACCAAGGGTAACAAAATGCGATTCATTAATAAGTCGTCAAATAAACTCTTTTTGCACTACCTTATCGATCATTTTATGGCTATACTGTATTTATTCGATCGAGTCAAAAAAAAAAAAAAGACTCGCGGAATTTACCCTGTGAAATTTGTTCTCAATAAGCTGTAGATTACCTCTCAGTATAAAATCGCCCCTTCAAGTAAATGTGTCTAAACCAAAAAGTTATGAACGTAGTAACTACTAGATGTAATTTGAATTTAGATAATTAATAGAAAAAATTAGTTTTAATTCATGCTCCTATTTTATTCCTATTTTATTTAAAAGTACAAATTTGATAAATAATTACTTTACTTGTAGTAGTCACCATACACCAATCACCAAAGTCTTCACCAACAGAGCCACCAGAAGACACAGTAAAAAATGTCCAGCATGGAAAGTTAAAGGCATCTCCCTCTACAATAAACACTACTACACCTTGCCCAGTCACTTGTAACTGTACAAAGAATGAAAAGCGTGATGGTACGTTTTCCCCCTGAAAATTCAACAATACGTGATATATTTATTTTTTAAGACTCAAAAGGATGTAAGAAAGAAGCTCCATGTATATTTTTATTGATGTATTACTTTTAATTTCTAGACTCGCATTGGTACGATATGTTGAGGGCAAAAGAGAACGCAACATATTTTGCCATCATTGGTACTTCTGCGCTGTTGACAGCCTTTATTGTACTATGCGTGGCATGTTGTTGTGCTAGTGCATCTAAGGGAGGCACGCCTCGTCGCAGGAAACACAAAGTTGCTTTTTACAAAGTGTAAGTATTTTTATTCCATCTTATTTGTGATTCAAAACAAAACGAAACAATAAAAATAAGTCAGCGTCTACATGTTGTTCTCAATAAAGAGGCCTGAGGTTTAAAAAATAGTTGTCAGATTTTAGTCTTAGATACTTTTCAACTTTTGAAATTTAATATTTCGAAAGGTATAAGGAGCTTTAGTGCCCCGCAATAGAGTGACTTATTTTAATCGAGTAATTTTATTGGTTTACACGCGTCACGTGACCGTGACCTATATTTTTCCGTAGTGACTGACGTCGAAACAAAACAAAGAAAAGTAAACAAAAAGTGAAAAAACCTTGTTTTGCGGGGCACTTAAATGACTTATAAACCTTATTAGCCTGTCTGTCTATATTGGAAAATATAAGTCATTTAAATAGTTAGTTTCTAAGTTTTATTACAGTAACTGAATATCTAGCCTCACGTCGTAATGATCTTCGTGCTCCTTTGATTTCGATTTCAAGAATGTAAAAACTAAGTTTAAACTATTATAAACTAATAACTTTATGGAAAGTTTTTACGACTTTTTTTAAGAAACGTGTTACCATATTTGGAACAGTATTTTTCTTTCTTTTTCCAATGCAATTAAAAATGTTACTTGGTCAAGCCTTTCGCGGGCTATTGTTCTACCACGGAGCTACCGGTCCATGTGAACCGGCAAGCTCAGCTGCCACTAAGTAGAGCTGGAAGTGACTACTTACTTGACTACTCAACTAACAGAGTCATCCGACTCGACTGGGTGTGAAAGTGTTGGCGTCCACCAACTACTACTAGGAAACTAGAGTATGCTTGCAAGTGAAACTTGAAATGAATCTTAACTGAATGATCAGCTGGCGAGATTCGTTGACCGTGGCGAAATCTGTAAACTTTTTTATTTGTGCTTGTTTAAATGTTTTAACCATTTTTCCGATGCTGAGAAATCTTGTCAAGTCATAATTTTTTCTTGTCTTAATTTTACCATAGAGACGACTTCGATTCTGCTGACGAAGAAGAAATTGATCTAATCGACGAATCTAAGCAACTGACATAGAGTTACATTTTATATTCCATCATGGAAATCTTAACCTTCTTTTAATGAATATTTTATTTTTCTGCTATTATAAATTTTGAGTCAACCTGAGTGTTTTTTTAAAAAATACCGAAGCTTGTTTTTGGATCCCCGATCGGACCATTGTCATCGCTTCACAGTGAAAGATAAAAGACTTTGGATAAGTCTACAATGGTAATAGAAAATACTTGATCAATTGCAATTGAAGACATTTTTCATGTTGTGTTGTGTGTAATATATATTTTTTTCTATTTTTTCTTTAATAATTCACATTCACACGGTATATTTTGTATTTTTTATATTGTTTTGTTTTTTATAATTCTTGAAGGGTTTTTCTTGGGACAATTTAAAAAAGTTTGTTTTAACAACGCTAGTCAAAATAGTTTAGCCTTATCTTTGAAAAAACAATCTAATCGTTTTGTAATATAAATTACACTATGTACACAGAACTGATGACATATGTTTGCCGGAAAAATTATAGAAACGCACATGGCGATATATATAAAGCGATTTACAGTTTACTTTATCAATTTTTCTTAGTTTATTATTTTGGTTGTTTATTATTGATACTTAGACATGCCAAGAAACGTTTGTTACATTTCTGTTTTGAAAATAGAATTGGTGGAACTTTTTTTCTTTTTACGTTTTTGTAGAATTTAAGATATTATTTATTATTTTTTTCACAGGTTCTTGATCAATTTTTTTGTAAGGATTTTTTATTTTCAATACTAAGCGAGTTGTATAAATTTTTCCATTATATTGGATATCGAAGATAATTTTTTGGTACTACCTAAACATTGTGGTTATTGCTTTGTATATATTCATTTAGTGTCTAACTAACTAACTAGAATATGACAAAAATAAGTAGTATTACCACAAGAAGTAATATAATGTGAACGAAAGAACAAGACCTAGTTAGTGTATTGCTATGAAAAAAAAACAAAGTTTCAAATACAATACTTTAATCGTGCTTTTGAAGAAACTTAGAGAATTTAAAGGAATTTCCTAACCACTTTAGAACGCCATTTTAGATTTGGAACTAGCAGTGTGGACCCTGAATTATCTATTAGGTCTTAGAAAGTCTCATCATGCATATATGACCATTTGAAAACAGCAAAATAAGCGAGAATTGTCGAAAATTCGATTTTTGCAGTGACGTCATTGACTTCAACGCTTTTCAAAGATTTAATTTTTACAATTTTCCTATTCTATCTTTCCATAAAGCTAAGTTTGAGCAAATTTTACTTTAAAAATTACTTTAAGTCCCTAATTAGCTCTCAAAAAAAGTGTATTAAGGCCTAAACTCCCCACAGAAATTATTTCGTCAGCCAATCATTTTAAACTTTGCACTTTGGTGATAACGTGTACAGGTCAGTCCAACTAGATGAAAAATATTGAATTATTCTAAATCATGCATAATTAATTAATTAATGACCTTAAAAATACTGTCGAAATCAGGGTCTTCGCGCTGGCCAAAATCTGGATCGTACATGACATTTTGCAGAGCTGGAGCTTTTCTACCATGCGCGCTGGATTAGTTTCTGTATGAAATGCGAAAGAAAAATCAAAAGTCCTTTATTACGCAAATTGCGGTACGTCAAAGTTGCTCCATCACATTTTGGGTCATATCTCATTAATTATTCATGAGTCATTGGTCACGGATAAAAACATATATCAGAAATGTGCTTCGCTCATTTCATACCTCGTCATAAGGGCCAAAAAACTGTATGTAACTAAAACTTCAAGACTCTAGCACTTTCCAATCTTGCTGCATTTTGGCCAGGAGAAAGCAAACAGCCGAAAAGAGCAACTGAAGGGTCAAAAATGAAGGTAGTGGGTTAACTGTCGCCCAACATGGTTGGGCGACGAAGGCTAAGCACCCCCACCCCCTACGGCCCTGACGGCAAGCCTAACCGCGTCAGATTTACCCGGTTGTTGCACTAACTTTACACTCAAAGGCTTTCAATTATGTTTTGATGGTTTATTTTTGTGGTTAAGAGTCCAGTTGACATGACCAAATAGTTTGAACACTGATTTTCCTTGTTTTGGGGGAATGGAGGGCCGAAAGGGGTTGTACGGCAACTATAACCGGATCAATTTTAACCGGTTTTCGCACTAAATTTACACTGAAAACGCTTTCAATTCAAGTGTTTGGATTTTACGATTTTCTACTCACTTGAAGTATAGTACAGTTTTGTGTGTGTTTATTATCGAGTTAACAACATAAAAGCCTTTCCAGAAGTAAAATTGTTTTTAACGAGTGACATATAACTATACAAAAAAATAAACATTTTTCGTGCTGATTAATATTCACTTTGAAACCTTATATTCTCAATCCATGTTAATAAAATCAAAGGTTTTATGTATGGTAAAGTACGAATTTCGGAATACCCGAGAAAAAAGAGAAAAAGAAAAGAGAAACAGTCTCACGCAGCCGAGCGAAATCTCAATAAGAATACTCTGAAAAGAAAATAGTAATTCGCAACAATGACGTCACGAATGACATATTTCACAAACCTTCAAACCCTTATATCTTCCCAAATACTCAACCAAATTTAATAAAACTTTGCGAGTAGTTATATTTTTGATAGAAGAATCGATTGATGCAAAAAGATCGATGGTGAATTTTAGACGTTAATTCTCATTTAATACATTTTTACGTGCTTACGTGCTCAATATAATTTTATGTGTTAAGCACGTATTAATTAATTTACGTGCTTAAGTGATTTAGATAAAAACACAGACCGGGCGGCGCGGGGATCCAAAATTCCCCGCAAATTTTTCACTTAATTAGTCACAGTTGAGTAAGGATTGCGTAATACTTGTCGGTCTCAATAGATTACAAAGAAACCTTGACATTCTTCGTCAGGTGGCATGTTTTATTGCGCATGCGCGAACATTGTTTTTAGCTATAACTCATTCAATATTGCCCAATAACTATCGGTCTACATAGGAACCTTGACATTCTTCTTTACCGTGTGCGGTTTGGAAAGGATTGGTTCATCAGTCTAGTAAGCACGTAAATTTTACTTGAGCACGCAAGCACGTATAAGCACGTATAAGCACGAATAAGCAAGTATGTGACTCGCAAAAGGGGTAGTACGGCAAGCCTAACTGGGTCAGATTTTCCCGGTTGTTGCTCTAATTTTAAAGTTAAAAGGCTTTCAATTGTGTTTTGATGGTTTGTTATCGTGGCTAAATTTTGAATTCATCCTTTATATCTATTGTTCAAATGTTGCAATTGAAATAACTATTCCAATGAAATAGAACGCTTGAAAGCAAACCAAGCAGTTCCACTAACTAGTTCGATTTGATACTTGATCCCTTCTTAGTTCTTAGATGATAAAATTATGTTAAGAGTCGGAGGAAGATTGGATAAATCATCTCTTGAATTCTCTTTAAAACGTCTTCTTTTCTTAGCCTAAAAACTCTTCAATGGCTTTGTCTATTGTTCGTCACTTCATGAAAAGGTTCACCATTCTGGTCGAGGAATCACAATTAATGAAATAAGAAATAGTTAATTTGGGTTCCCATAGTCAGAAAGTTAATTTGGGAGTGTGTTGGCAATAGAAAACTCCGTGGGACTGAGTCACTACCCTTCACTTACTTCGGTATAGATTTGTTTGGCCCCTTCACCATTTAGGAGCGTGTCATCTGTCGGTTTGAGACCACCGGTCAAAATCCTCTTAAACGTGTTTGGAAGAACGAGGCATTTGATGAAAATTGTCTCGATTTTTCAAATAAATTTAAGAGAGTTTCTATAGAAGAACGGATGGTCTCAAACCGACAGACGAACTATATGTTAAAGAGCGTGTCATGTTTACCTGTTTGAGCTCCAGAGCTGTATACATATTGAGACTGTAAATTCTCTTGAAACTGACGCATTTATCATGTCGTTATAAGACGAATGGTCGCTCGTAGGGGTGCTGTAAGGGTAATAATGATCATGTGACAATGCGACACATTTTGTAGGAGCAGATAAATAACTTCTTACTCAGTTTAAAAGTTTAAATTATGACAAAATTCTTTCTCATCTTTTGAAGGAAAACACGGATTGGTGTATAGATTCCAAGCGTAACCCTCCTTACTCAAATCATTTCGGAGGTATTTGGGAGAGACAGATAGAGATTAGATCTGTTCGTGTGCTGTTCTTAATGATATTTTGCTACAACAAGGAGGTATTTTGAACGACGAGACTCTAAGAACAGTTTTCTGTGAAATTGAGTCGATACTAAATTGTAGACCTCTCTATAGCGAAAACTTAAAAGATCCTCGAAGCCTGCAACCCTTTTCGCATGACGTCTTACTAACGCAGAAAACGAAAATTGTCTTGCCCTTTAAAAAAAACACTGTTTCTTCGACCAGCAAAGTATTGGAAAAGATCTCAACATAAATCATAAATGAATTTTGGAATGCATGGAAGAAGAGTTATCTCCAGCATCTTCAAACACGATCGAAGTGGATTCAAAAACGAAAAAACATCAAGAAAGGCGACGTGGTTTTGTTGGACGATAGAAACAAACGCAACACCTGGCCGCTGGGTATCGTTGAGAAAGCAGATACGAGCGACGATGGATCAGTTCGATCAGCAACGGTACGCACACGGGACAGTGTCCACACAAGACCGATTTCAAAGCTGGTTATTATCCTCGAAAACAACGAGGAGCAGGACGATAGAAAAAGGACAGTAAATGTTAGTTTTTATGCCACGAGAGACCTTAAGTCTCTCAAGATTTGTCATGTACGAGTCCCTCAAAAAAGTAGCCCCGACAGAAAGGTATAACTTTTGATAAAGCTCTCCGATTTTTGCGTTTTTTATACTATCAGATAGAGAATCTTTTGGGTTTTTCAGAAATGTAAAATAAAACTAAAAAAACCTTTTAAATCTGTAACTAAATAGGTTTAAAGTCGTCTTCACGGTGATAAATTTTCTAACGATCAGTTAGCACATGCTTTAACGACGCACGAA
>JAYRBV010016502.1:0-12365 GCA_036023255.1 Mitrocomella polydiademata
GATGTATCGGTTGACAATACCGACTAGGTTGATGTATCGGTTGACAATACCGACTAGGTTGATGTATCGGTTGACAAATACCGACTAGGTTGATGTATCGGTTGACAATACCGACTAGGTTGATGTATCGGTTGACGGAAAATAGAAAAAAACAAAAGCGAAAATTGTTAACCAGCACACGTTGTGTTTTTGCCGTTGCGGGGTTATCTAACTAATGAGGATAACATCTGTCCATCTAAATATATGTTTGTAATTAAACAATAATAGTCCAAATTAAGTCACAAATATTTGTCACTAAAGTACACAGGATCAACAACACGTGATATTTGTCACTAAAGTACACAGGATTAACAAGACGTGATATATTATTGCAACATTGTAATTTTTTAAAGTTTTATGAATAAACAACAAAGCTCAGCCATAAGCTCTGCATATAATCTTTTCTTTTTGATCAGATAACTATCCCGCTTTTGTTTAGATCCTTATCTTTATAATTGCTTCATTTATGTACTTTAATTTGTGCACTTTGATTTGTGCACCTTTAATTTGGGCACTTTGATTTGTGCACCTTTAATTTGTGCACTTTGATTTGTGCACCTTTCACCAAAGAAGCTAAAAATAGCAATCTAATATTTATTGTTCAAGGAGCTCGATTATTGTTACATTTCGACTCGAGGTTCATGACATCGTAAAATTACTCCTTCTTTTTCCCGTGCGCCCCAACTCCGCGCGACAAATGAAAAATGTACACGGTTACAGGAGTTCCCATTCTAAACACAACACTGCCATTACGAGCGATCTTACCTGTTGTCTAAGCGAATCCGTTTCATCGATGAGCGTCGATCGTTCTTTCAACACGTGGCTATATTTTTCAAAGCCAGATATCATTGCGTCCCACAATCGCTCCTTCTTCAGGTCGACCACCGATGCCAACTGCGACCAATACTCCGAGTCCCGACTACTGTCCCGATTGGCAATACTGCCAACCATGCTGTTTGATTTACGATTTTCTCTAAAATTTGAAAAAAAAGCTAGCTGATCACATTGATTGGATTAACAAGTTTAGCGACAAAAAAACCCTCAAAATACGCAAAATTGAGCACCCGCGGATCGAAAACTCGGCCATCCTATGAAATTGCATTTGCGCAGATAATCTAGAATTGAGCGTTCACGAAAATTAATGTTCATCTGTAAGAGTGCCTTTGATGAGCAAATTTTCAAATATTCGCGGGGATTAATTTCCCGAAATATTCGCCATATAGTAAGATAGGGAAATATTTGCAAAACCAATAATTTATCTATAATATGTAGCAAAACCTTTCCGGTAAAACTAAAAACTAAGCAAAAATCAAGTTTAAAAAGTAGATTTTGGAATCTAAATAATGCACACAACTCACTTAAACGGTTCTCGATTTTCTTCAACAAATCGCCTGAGAGCTTTACCAACATCGTTTGGGTCAATGAGCTCGTGACGGATAACAAAGGGATTGGTTCCAGGTTCCACCTCGTCAGAATGCTGATTGGCTAAACTCAATTCTTCCGATGTTTCATTGGTTAACGAATCTTCAGACTCTTCGTTCCCAACCTCCACAATTTGTTTGTAGAAATATTTGCCGAGGACGTGGATATCGTTTTCGGACTCGATCCCGATCGCCTGGTGTAAAGAAAACTCGTAAAAAACCCAAGTCCTCAGTTTGTTTACTTCCTGCTGGGTGGAGCGTTTCATTGAGAACATTTTTTCTTTAAATTTTTAAAAATCCGTAAACAAATCCTCAAATAAATGTAATAGGGAACAAAGATTTTAAGAAGTTAAAAACCAGACATACATTAAACATATTCTAAGTAGCCTGGTGATGACTAACTTCTCAAGATGATAATAATAATGACGACTTCAAAAGGATGAAACTTCCCCGATAAGCGCGGGATGGAGTTTTTAAATCCACCACCCTTCATCTTATAGGACTCAAAACGCGTTCCTCCTCCAATACATTCCTCCCTCCATGAATTTCATCCGGGGAGAAGGGACATTAAATAACTTACATTGAAGATAGCGTCTAGTTTCATCAGGGATCGTTCGTCTTGTTCTATTGGAGCCAACAACTTGATGAGTTTCGCTTCGACCAGAAAACCCTGCAGAGAGGAAAAAGATAATTAAAAGTATGAAATTTTCCAACCTACTGGAAGAAAGGAATGATTTTTATCCCTTTTCCAAGGGGGCAAAACGCTCGGAATTTATGCCCTACTCACTCATGGTCTATCGGCATTGAGTAAGATCTGCGCCGCGCAGTCCGAAAGTTGAAAACTAAAAATACTGCACGTGTGCGCTCTTGAGTCAAAATATCACAAAATAAATATAAAAAAAACCCCAGCCGAAATAGGTTTCGTTGTGGAGCCTCGTCTCCGGACTACGCAGATCTAAACTAATGTCGATAGACCACGAGTAAATCCCAGTACTGTTGTTTTTTCATGCTACTCTGAGATACCGAATAAGCGCCCCCCGCTTAATAGGTTTTGACTTTTTTTGCAACCTTCCCCGTTCTTATTCTAACCCCCCCCCCTTTTATTAATTTCCGCGTTTTCATAAGTTCTATTTTTCTTCGACAATGTTTTTTTGTCCCTTTTTGTCTCGCATGACTACACTTTCAATTTTTGAACAAGAAGTACCTATATATCATTTTCTTTTGATTCCTAGTCTTACTCTTCATTGTTATTCCAACCCCCTGATTATTCCAACCCCCTGATTATTCCAACCCCCTGATTATTCCAACCCCCTGATTATTCCAACCCCCTGATTAGTCCCTCCCAGTTAGGCAAAATTTCAGTTATGTTTCTTATAAAATCATAAACGAAATGTGTGGTCACTTACTGATTCATCACACAACAATTCCAACATCCTTTTGATAGCCGTGATGGAGAGTGTTGTGGAAATGCTACTGGTACTCGGCACACCCAATAGCTTGGAATCTTCTCCGTTGTGCACTTCATCGTCCTCGTCATCATCGAAAGCTCCTTCTTCGTGGTGGTTCTCCCCCGGATATGACATGATTTCTTGCGCCACATCGAGCGCTGTTTTCGAATCAACTTTCTTTGTCACTTGGATGGGCCCAATATTTTGGAGAAATTCCCTATAAAAAATAAAGACAAAAAGAGTTAAGCAATTTTAACATTTTTTTAGTTTAAAATCCTTTTTTCTTATACTAATTTTCTGTTTTCATAAAGTTAATTTTATGTGGAGTGCATTAATTAATCAGGAAAAGTTTCGGCGTTTCCTGGTACTGATTTTATATGCTAAATGTTAAATTGATTTGAAATTTTGAAAAAGTTTTTTCGCCGAAACTTTTTGTAAGTAATGTAACATTCAAATTCATACATTCAATAGCCGTGTTTGTTTTTAGTTTTCTAATTTTAGACCTGAACATGGTATCACATACCGAAATATATTGTCAATAATCAATCAACAGCTTCAGTGTTAGTCCCTAATTTTAATTTGTATACGAGTTTGCAGGGCGTTAGCCGGAGTCCAAAAAAATTCTGCGATTAATGGTTAATTGGGAAATTAAATGCGGAAGGGGGCCTGGGGTTTTTGGGTTTTTTTTTACCATTTCATTACTTATTAATAAGACAAAATATTCTTTTAGAAACGAAATATGACGAAAGAAAGAAAACAAATTCGGTTTATTATCCTTATGGCAGCAAGTACTACGCGCGTATCAAAAGATACGATAAATCCTCTTTTACAAGTATTGCAAGTAAATTTTTATTTGGGAAACCAATTGGGAAAATCGTCACTTATCTGAATTGGGAACACTGTAGCTAACGCCCTGGTTTGATTGGGTCTACACGTAAATATTTTCCTTACCAGGTCAAGATTGTGTAATATTTTCATGTAGAAGAGCCCAAGTCCCGGTTAATTTATATCTCGCAGTCACAATGTAGAAGTACTGTTTTAAAAAAGTGCACTCATCCACAGTTTGCCTTTTTTGACAGAAACACTTACAATTTCGGTGTTTGCCATTTCATCCCGAGCTGGTGTTCGAATATGATTTGATCTTCGGACAAAAGGTCGGCAATGAGTTCTTTGATCTGTTCTTCGTTCATCTTCCAAATGTCAACAAATTTCTTGTTGTCCGTCGCTTGGAAATGTCTGGTAAATAGAATAAAGGGGCTTACCGCTATACTTGATTTCGTTCCCGTGGGCGCTTATTTAATATTTAAACTTTCAGGGCCCACGCTACCACTTTTTTGCTAAGTAATGTTACTTATTATATTTTTGTAACGATCTATTCTTGTATCTATTCTTGTGGCCTCCTCACTTTTGAATTGCTAGCGTGGGCCCTGACTTTTAATGCCTTATCACTGGGAGCGCTTATTAAAATACTTCGCTCAAAAAGAGGGCGCTTATTCAGGAGTGACGCCAACTCGGAAGTGGGCGGGGAATCATTCGAAGACCACCTAAGTGGGTTTTTCTTTTCTAAAAAAAACATTTAAGGATACACTGAAGGATTAAGACGTTTTTGGGCAGCTCCAAAAAGACACCAGTGAAATGTCTCGCAAAAGTGTTAATTAAAAGACACAAACAATGTCAACGAACAGTGTTTTCTCAAAAGTACTCTGCCAGTAATGTTTATCGTGAAAGTTTAATCCCGCGAAAACTCGCCAAAAGGGTCCCAAATTCTGCGATTTTATCGTCCGGCTAAAGTTTTTTTCTTTAAAAGAAATAAAACAAAAAGTGTTCAAAAGACCAAAAAAGAACAATAATTAAAGAATAAAGAATAATACCTAAATTTCTTTTGCAGTTCTTTAAATTGTTCTGTCATCCTTTTCAAGTCATCAGACAAGGCTTGGTTGTCATCGCTGAAATAGAAGAAACGACAATATTTTTATTCCACAAAAAAGAGGTATGAATCATACACCGAACCACCATACCATCATCAACAGAGAAGAAAAAGCCCGGCTGACAAATCATTCAAAAGCCATAACAGGAGGAGTGTTATCTGCGTGCCACGTGCATAGAAAATACACTCCTCCTCAAGAAGTGTGTTTCTACCTGTACTGCTGTTCTTGTTTCTTCAGTTTTTGTTTCAAATTATTCAACAGATCTTGGAGTCGGGTAATTTTCCGTTTCTGTTGTGATTTTGTTATCGTGTTTTCCTCGTCACGTTTCTTTAAAACCTTTATACATAAAATAAAACCAACCAAAAAAGTTAAGTTTTTCTTTCAAACCAATGCAGATATTGTTACATTAATTTTATTTTTAAAATTACTGCGCATCTGGGGTTTTCCAAACGCAGCGTCAAACAGTTAAAAAAAAGGGAAGCGAAGCGGAATTTATTCGGTGACTCACAGACTTTAATTACTGATTATACTATGTAAAATTAAGATTATTATGTGAAATTAGGATTATTGTACTGCTTACCTACAACGTAAAATTAGGACTATTATAATGCCTACCTGAAAATTGTACTCCAGTTTCTCTTGGTTCAATTGGTATGTCGCTTTCATTTGTTGTAAATTCTGCTCTAAAATCTAAAAAGAAAAAACAAATTCAAATATGAGAGAAGAAAGCGACGAATTCCCGTTTACCATTACCTAGACTAAGATTGTGAATCCCGTTTTCCCCGATTTTCCCGAAAGGGCACATTCGCGTCTACCCAATACCCAATATACCTTTGACACCGGTATTTAGTTTGCTTCTGATCATGTTGCTTATAATATGCAAACACAGGCCCCAAGGAGGAGAGCATATAAAACACTCCTCCGCACAAGCTTTTCGTGTATTTTGCCTACTTGGAAGATGGTATTTTTTAGCAACAACCATTATACCTGAACATCCGTCTCCAGTTTGATTTTGACCATGTTGTATTCCTCTGCATCTTCAACTCTCAATGTTTTTAATTGTTCTTCGTAATTTTCCACGTGTTTCAAGCGTAGTTCCATGTACTCGATCTCCTTTTGACGGCGTGAATCTGTTTGGTTTTGCCTGCAAATAGAATCAAATCGATTATTAACCCCTTCGACGCCCATTTATAGTTTAATCCTAATTTTTTTTTATAACATAACATGGTAACATGTGTCTTCTGTAAGGATTTTTTTCTAGTTAATGAATAGCAAATTTCACTGGCTATCCTTTAACCATAGGCAATTTCGTTCTTATTAAAGACAATGCAAGTTACGGGCCTTCACAGAACGCACATATATGCCACACAAACATAACACAATCGGCAGTGAAAGGCTTCCCCACCACTGTGCCGGTAGCGTGGAATCGAACCCCAAATCCCAACCAGTAGGTTACACCTCGATTTCCTTAAACTACACGGCCTACTTGGTCAGGAGACAAATTCATTAAAAAGATGTAGGACCAAGCTGTACAAATTGGAGTTAATTTTCATTTGATTTAAATTCTTCCGTATACTGTAATGCCCGCATCCCACCTTAGAAGTTTTGTTGGACGACCAAAAGAGCCTCATTTAATTTCTTCTAGAGAGGGCCCTTAGCGTGTTCGTCCAACAACACCGAAATTGAAATGTAGCCTTAGTTCAAACTGGACCACCGCCCTTTTACACTCTGATCATTTAACGGGACGAGTCGGATCCCGAGCAATTGGATCCTTACAATGTAGTTTTTGGTAATGGGTGACGGAAATAAAAAACCATAAAAGAGAGAGAAAATCATGCCTATTCCTGCCTTTTTATACATTAGAAACCAAGCGGGGGGGGGGGGAGAACCGTTTTTCTATTGATCAGATATATTTTAAGTAACTATATTATATGAACCAAATATCAACTTATGAAAAGATTCTGATGCTCCGTCAAGGAAAAATATGGCGATAAACATTCGCCTTTCCCCCTAGCGGCTGATGTTTTCTACCCATCATTTTTCACACATGCGTTTGAAAATGCAATAAAAATGTAAACGTTGCAACACATTCAATATCAACGGAAAAGACTGATCGTTGGGGTCTCGAAAGCCAACAAATTTTACCATCGATTTTTCTGCAGTAGTAACACATCTCTTCTTTCAGAGTAGAAAGCCGTTTCGATATTGTCCAATTCTTGTTTGTACGCGATGTACAATGTCTTCATCTGCTCTTCCATTCTCTCAATCATCAAATCTGCATCTTCAGCCTACAAAAAAATAGAAAGTACTTTAAAGGAAGAAACTTTCGCGAATGACCCCTTTTGAAACTCATAAAAAAGAGTTTTACACTTAAGTTTACTTGATTTTTAGGGCAATTTCACGAATTTTGGATTTTTGAAATATTTCGCAGGAATAAACTTTCACGAATGGCCCGCTTTAAGATTTTTCGCGTCGACAAATTAAAGATGCGGGAACTAAATTTGGCCAAATTCAATATCAAGTAAACACTGTACGATTTCACGTCGCTTTGAAATCTCGCTTCATTAAGTTACTCTCTTTAAAAAAAGTAAGCTTCAAAACGAACGGGAATTTAACCACTTTAACCATCATGCTAGAGACATGAAATTTGGACTATTTCCAACATAAAGGGTTGAACGACGTAAAAATAATTTTGCTGACGTCATCAAAAAGGTAAATTTCAGCCAAAATACCTGTATTTTTAAAAATGTAATAACTATTGTGTTTTGATATTCTGAAAGTTTAAAAGGTTTACCTACTTAAAAAGTTACTCTTTAACATGGAGTTTTTCAATAATCTTGAAGATTTGCACATAAATGGCGCGCGCGCAAAAACAAAAACAAATTGACATTACGTCATAAATGATGACGTCATCATTTTTGAAAATCTTTTTATTATTTTCTTGAATCTTTTGCTGATATCTTTCAGTGGTAAAAAATAATCTTATTTGTGGTTCAAAAATTATTACAATTTGAAATTTTAGGTTTTTTGCCAATGTTTCAAGCAAATTTTCAGGTAGTTTTGACAAATGACCTATAATTTCTGAAGTACACACTGTATAGCTATGAAAATTTTTCAGAGGGTATTTTATATGTTTTACGAGTTGAAAATCCTTTTTGAGGATTTTTTTATGCGAAGATTTTGTCTCGATTTGTCTTTTGTGCGGCCTATACGGCTTGCAGAATTTCTTGGTAAATCAAGTTAGAAGTGAACAAACTAGATTCGGATTGATAAAAATATTTACCAGTTTTGGCGGCTAGATTGCAAATGGCAAATGACAACCATTTTGAACAATACGTGCATGCGCACGTGAAACCGTGTATTATCGACAACAATAAAATAAAACCAGTGGAAACATAATGTAATGCAAACAAACCTCAATGCAATATTAATGACTTATCATTTAGCCGGTCGATATTTACGGAATATTAACTCGTTAGGGAAGTTTGTACGAAGAAATACTGCCCCGAAGCCGGAGTACAGGAACGAGCTTGCGAGGTCCTGTACGTAGGCTAAGGGCAATATTTCAAGTACAATACCGACCAGTAAACAGTTAAAATATTCCTTTTATTAATGGAAACTTGAAATGTTCTCCACTTGTCAAGTAGATGCATGTAAACAGCAAGCAACATTTTGACACTCCCAGGGAAAATACTATGTTTTCGAATTTTTACATTCGAATGCATTTACTTTCGAATGTGTTGATTTGACGTTAGGAACAACGAATGTTGATAAATGATAAATATGTATTGATTGCGTTTTGAATATTCTTCTGCTATCTCTTTAGCATAATTGTTGTACTTTTTCTACTTTGTTTACATCTTAAGGAGGCTGCCATTTTGCGTCGCTACGCTAGCCCGGTTAATATGGGAAAATATTGGCCCGTCGGCAAGGGTTTTAGACCAATCAAAACGCACGAAAAAGCCATATTAACCGGGCTACGGAACAACCAGTTAATAAGGGGAATTACACAATCTATAAAATCTAATCTGCTGAAAAATTTGTTTTTTCTAACCTGTTTGCGGAGGTCCTTAACATATTGATCATCTTTCTGCTTGAGGTCTTGTTGGAGCTCATCAATCAATCGATCTTTCTCCGAAATCATTTCGTCACACAACTGCCTTTGAGATTCCAGCATCTGTGAAAGAAATTTATATTCTTTTAAAATATGCCGAACTGGGAGGAATTGGGAGTAATTTTCCTCTTTAAGCCTAGTATTTATTTTGTGGCATTTAATTTGCGGATCAGCATATTTTCTAGCCTGAAATACATTTAAACCCTTTCTCCCTCCCAAAACTCCCAAAAATAGCATGGTAGCAATGCTAAATTTCAAACTTCCAAACTATTTTGACAGTTCTTAATTAAGAAATCAAATTTGCCGCTATGTTTTGAACAAAACATCTCAAATGCACAATTATGTAAGCATGGCTTTATTCACTATAAAAAGTAAACAAAGATTTGTCGATTTCAATGTCTAGCCATGTCTCCGTTGTTTTTATTCCTTGTTGTCAAATGAAAAACCGATCAAAAGTGAACCCGTCGTCTTTTTCTCTCGAATATTTATGGAATATGAGAGAAAAAATTAACGACGTCTACATTATTTCAATATCACAGGGAACAAAAATTTGAGAAAAACATGAGAATGAGAGAGTGCATGTATTTTTCTTACGATGTTGCGGTTAGAGGAGAAGAAGAATTTTTTTTGCGGGATTTATTTTTCATTTTTGGGGCCAAAAATATTTTCAGAAGCAACACCGTGAAAAATTCTCTACAAGAAAATTCCTCCCTACGAAATACTAATTAATTAAGAAAAGGAAAGAAGGGCGGACTAATGGGAGCATTCTAAATCACACTGTATTACTGTATGTAGCAACTGCAAATACACTATTGAGTCAAAGACAATAAAGGAGAAATTTCTTCAATATTTTATGCTAGCAAATTTACATAAAAGGCGCTTGAATTCAGAATTTACCTCTTTCAGTTGTTGAGGAATATCTTTCTTCACAGCACCTTCCCATTTCTTTGTGATCTATAATTGACAGGAAAAAATACACTTTTGATTATGTGAAAGCAAGCCAGGGAACAGTGAGATACAATTCAGGATAAATCTTCATCTCCAACTGTATATACCTTGGTGCTTATAATCTTCCTGATTTCATTTTCCAGGAAATTCCAGGAGAAATTATTTGAATTTTTTCCAGGAATTTCAAAATGAATAATCTATGATTATTGGTTCTAGTATGCATGTTCCAATGAAAATTCACCTTATCAAACAGGTTTTTATTGAGGTAATCAATTGGGGCTTTAGGAATTGAGTAAAAGCACAGCAAGAAAATTTTTTATCATTTTGGGTTCAGCTACACTAACAGAAAAAATCAATATGCCAAGTTGGCTAATAATTTTGGAATTCCAGGAGTAACAAAAACAAGAGAATTGGCCGCTGGATTTTTTTCGATTTAGCACCCATCAACAAGAGCCTATAATGTAAATCTATAAAAGTTCAATTAGTACCTACATTAGTACCTACATATGCCCTTAAAAACATTTTCTGTAGATTCCAGCTGAAACATATGACATTAAAAATTTTTTTTTTTTGCTACAAGGACTGCACAAAAAATGTGAATTTTCTTTTGGAAAATCATAATTTATAAAATAGAATGAGAAAAATTTTAAAATTTAAAGGGACACCCAGACGTTAAAAATTAAATTTATTAGTATTCTAGACATGTTGCAACAAAAAACGAAAAAAACTATAACACTTACCTGCTCAAATTTAACAGCAGCAGTTTTGACTTCCTCCTGTAACTTCTGAGTCCTTAAAAAAATGAGATGATATCAAATATCTTAAAAAAACCTTTGGATTAGAAGCTCTCTATACAAATTATGGCATATTCCTTTTTATTGCTTTTAGCTTAGTAAGATTTTAATTTACACAAAAGTTTTAAAGTACCTTTGCGCCACATTTTGGTCTTCTTCTTGCCTTAAGGTAGATTCTCTGGAATCACAAGCAACTTCGATGTTGGAAACCAATTCAGTTCCATCGGAAATCAATTTGGCGATTTGCTATGATATGGAAAGTAGAAGAAATTTATTTGATTTTTCATTGATAGCAACTTTGAAGACTTTATACAATTTACAAAATTAAAGAAGATTTTAATATGAAACACAATAAAAGATGAAATGAGCAAACAAGAATAAACACTCAAAATGGTTCATCTTAAAATATCTTGATCCAAAAAATAAAATAAACAAATTTTCAGCTAAAATCTAATTTGATAATATCATAAAACGTACTTGAAAACTTTCCTCAATTTGTTTTCTACTCTTACAAAGTTCCTTTTCAGGTTCTGTTGAAACTTTTGTATTGAAATCTTCCCCTAAAGCATCTCTGAAAAATAATATAAAAAACACTCAAAGAATAAAAATCACTGTAATGAATACAATTATATGAAAATTGTTGTACATCAAATTGTACACAAATTGATATTCTTTTAATGCATGTATGACAACTTTCTTACTTGATGTCCGTTTTTGATTTCTAAACAAGTCAGGACCAAGACAAGGCAGAAAAAACTATATCAGCCTTACTATTCCAATATTTACAGGCCAAATTAGGAAAACAGTTCTAATAAATATGTACAGTTCTATTGAAAACAATTATTTTATTGGTTATATAGTTTAATATAAAGAAGGTGAGCCCGGTTTTGTCTTTGCTATTTTGAGTAATAAAAATTACATATAACATTGGTCCCTGTCTTGTCCTGTTGATGCTATAAAGAAGTTGAAATGCACCTTTTTTTACTGTAAGATTTAACAAACGGGTGCTTTATAGGTCCACTTACTTTTTCAAGGCTTCCAGGCGATGTGTTATTCTGAGTCTTCTTGCAGCAATACGCTCTTCAATTAATGGTGAATCAAGGAAGGGACCAGTATCTTCCTCAGTAATGTCTTTTATTTGTGAAGAAGACATTTCAAGTTTTTAAATTCCCAGCTACATAATTTTGTGTTACAGTATTAGAATTTTTAACTACGTAGTACTGTAAATAAAAGAATGCATATATTTCTGCAAAGTCTTTGAAATGCAATTTGTACTGTATAAATATCAATTGAGATCAACACTTTGAGGTGTTGTTAAATGAGCAGGACAAACCATCTTTGAATAGACCTTTTCATATTGTGCTGTAATCTTGGATCTGAGAAAGAGGACAAACAAAGAAATGTGAAATGTATGAAAAATATTTTGTGTTGTTATTTATATATGGCTTACAGTAGACTGGAAACCCGTCTCTTAATTTCTTCTTACTCAAAATATTTGTGAAGAAAGGATCAACAAGGATCTTGATCCGGGATATAAAAAGCCGTGGTTAATGATCAATTGTTAGGTACTGATTATTGACAGTTAGAAATTCAAATCTTTTTCTACTGATGTGTGTGTGTGGGTGTGGTGGGGGGGGGGGTGTGTAGAAAGTGAAAAAAAAGTATAGAAAGGT
>JAYRBV010016535.1:0-12344 GCA_036023255.1 Mitrocomella polydiademata
TTTCGATCAGAATTTTGAGACTCATATTAAAGGTGGTATTATTTCGAATGTCAAATGGGAAAATGTTGTTTAATGGCGTATAGCTCTCGGTGAACCCATTACTAGAAAATGATAAGAAAACCTTATTACGTTTCTGAATTATATTCAATAAATCTAATCTTAAAACTTTTACGGGTTGGATAATCATGCAAAAGGAGAGGTTCGAAATTGAAATCTGAAAAAAATCTATTAGGTTTCATGAAATGTGCCTAATTAAATACGCAAGTTTTCCTTTCAAATAATATATAACAGAGGAGTTTAATGTCTTCATAGCCTGCCAATACGACTACTCTTTAAGTGCCGTAAAATAGTTTCACGGGAAAAATTTGAATCTGCGTATGTCTTTGTAATATTACTTTTTCTCGAGATATATAAACCAATAAAAACTCAATTTTGACTTGACTCTTACTGTTCTTGTGTTCTTGGTTTCTTTGAGAGCGTTTTATTGTTAAACCCGTGTTATGCTTCGAGAAGTTTTTTTGTTTTCTTTGAGAAACTTCATTATAACGTTGCGCCAGCAGAGGCTGCACCCATTTTCAAAAAACATTAGCATGATGGTAAAATAACGTTGTACAAGAGCCCACTTTTAACTATAAATGAGGCCCCTAAAAGTTTAAGTATAGGTTGAGAAAAGTCTTCGAATGACTTGTTAGCGTATGCTCTTTCGGCCAAAATACTTGTAGTTTAGGGCATCTACGTTATTCCGACTCGTGGTATTTATATTCATTTTAGACAAGGAATGTATTTCTTAAATTAAAACAACTTTGTCACTTTCCTCGTATCGGCTTCGCCGGTCAAGCTATGTACTAGTTATAATATAAATATTTTTATAGACCCTTTTATCTGTGTATAAAGATTCTGATGTCGAGTAAAATCACAATTGTCACAAATTTTCTTTCGAGGTAAATTTTGAGGAGAAATTCATTTTTAGCGGAAAGAAATTTCTTCCCTTAAGGGGGACTTTTATCAAGAACAGAACTATGTGATCCTGTGACTCTTATTCGATTGGGATGATAATATTTTTAAATTAAATTAAATTTATAAATTTGAGAAGATTCGAGGAGGAGGAAGGAACAAGGAGATTTGAGTTATTACGACATTAATAATTATTTTCTTTAACTAGGAGTTAATTTGACAGCAGTCCAAGTCAAAAATTAACCCTGTACAAAGAAGTTCAAAGACAAATATATGACACTACAAATGTTGCACCATAAAACCAAAACACTAGTTACTGAATTAGTTACTAGATTTCAAAAGAAAACCTCCCTGCAGTGAATGAATATAACAGTTATAAAACCAAAAAAACATTTTTATTTACTTAGGGGTATTTGTCAGAGCAAAGCTATCGGTACTGAAAACTGATCACCTATTCGAAAAAAAATTGGTTTCCCGACAAAAAGAAAAGGTATATAGAAACAAAAAAGTATATAACTTAGCTAATCGTAACTAAACAATGATAAATAACATCACTAGGTGTATTTATAGATACAGCGTTTATTATAGGGTTTAGATCACAACGAGAACAATAAATTATAACGGCACCCATAGATTGGTGTTGGTGTGAATCGAACAAAACCATATTATCTCCGTTAGGGTGAAGTACACAAACTGTTCGATCAGATGAAACTAAAACCAAAAATTGTGGTTTACCACTCTCTTGCAGGCTGTTTCTTATGACTTGCGCCAATCCACCGATAAAACAATTGTTCTCCTGTGTGATTGCAATCTTCATTCTTAGCATCGATTGGGCCTCTTGTACTGTCAGCATGTCCCCGCCCTGATGAATGCTGTTGCCTATGTCCATGCAGCCAACAAACGCGGGAACTATTTCTTCAAACATTCTATCCCGTGTTAAGTTTTCTGATCTTGAAAATACGTAGCCGGTTAGGAGCGCGATGACCGTGCAGGCGTTACTACCATTTTCACCGTTAAGACTGCCTTGTGAAAAGCCAAGAGGAAGACAAATCTTTAAAAACCCAGAGTTGTCGATAACTGAACAGTTGTTTCTATCGAATTCCTCCATTATTTCTGAGCCAACCTGCTTTACGAGGATTTCGTCGAAGTCCTCAACACAACCAACAGCATCTTCTTCTTCTCCTTGGTCTGGTTGATTTTCATCGTCTGATAAAAAGTCTTCGTCAGGATCCGAGAATTCACACGCTTGGATTGAGTATTCGATCAGTGTTTTCGGTGAGACAAGCGTGCAAAAAAACCGGAGACCTTTCATGAGTTGCTGATCAGAGTGGCGCAGTCCTGTTCGCAACAAGTTCAAATGACCATCCTTTTCACCCTAAAATTCAGAATTTATAGTAAATATTTTCTGAATAGAGAGCATGAAAGGATACATAATTGCCTACCTGCGCTAAAGTAAAAATTAATAGCTCAAAAAAGAGCTCAGCATTCAAAAAAATCATGAGACTGACCTGTTCAAGAGTAGGTAGATCAGGGAAAACGTCCAAAGAATCAATTTTTGTCTTTAACTGGTTAGATTTGTCTGAGTAAAACTTTAAGTAACTTTCCATATCTTTCTAAAATAAAAGGATAAACACGAGTATAAATTAAAAATATAATAACGATAAAGACACAACTTTTTAGGCCGCCCGTAAAATTGGTTAGTTTGCCGGCCCAAGATTTTCGAGTTTCGAGACCGTCATGCAAACATTTATAGCACGATAAATAATTTATTGGAAGATGTTTGAAAAACATTTTCGGGACGGAACGTTTCGAGGTATGTCGGTCGGGTGACGGCTGATCAATAATGTTTAGTATAGACTGCCTTATTTACGAATGTTTAATACCTTTAGTAGTTCCAACTCTTCTTTGCATCGGCTTATTTTTTGATGAGTTGTTACCACGGCACGTTTGTCGGCACCTGTTAATAAATGACATTTTTAAATTAAACGCTTTCATGTATAAATTTTTCCAATCAAAAAATATTTCTTAGTCTTTCCACCACTTATGTCTTTCTTGATAGAAAGTCAATTTTTATTCTCTGGAAATAAAATGGAAAGGTTCTAATAGACGGGTTTATACGCCTTAAGTTACGCGCTACGTGGTAGATGTACAGGTACAAAGACGGAACACATAAATAGCTTTTCCTAACCTGTCACCATTTCATTCAGTCTCCAGGGAAATACACCAGATTCAAGTTCCTCTTTGTTTTGGCAGTCAACAAGCTTTCCATATTCCCTTATAAGATTCCTCAACTTTTCTTTGCTCTGAAACAATTTAGTCCGAAGATTAGATCTTTTCTTGGCACTGTCTGAAAAAGAAAATTGGAATTTCCTTTAATATGTATTGGGGATATGGAAACTGTATCGAGTTACCAGTTACCTGAATACCTCGTCTTCCCTTGATAGTTATGCATTTAATTTCGAAAAGGAAAGTCTGATGGAGCACGCTGCACAATTTGAGATATTAAAATTGAGATAATAGCAAAAGAAGGCTACCTGCAACTTTACAAATTCTATTTTTCCAATAAAATTGTTGGAAGTAGTAGGCTTCGATCGCCTCTCGAAATGCTGGAATTAAAACATTCCCGACAACCTCTTGGCCTGCGGATTTGATATCATCTACGCTTGCACACACCCAAGAGTCCTCAAGAACGGTTTCTTTGTAGGTTTTGTTTTGTCTCAAAAGCGGAATCTTCAAATTTGATAAGTCCGGAAGAGTGATGTTTTCAATTGTACTCCTGATTGGAGTCGAAATATCATTTGGTGGCACTGCTTTTAAATCATGCTTTAAAAGAATTAAAGCTTGGCAACGTGTAAGTGAAGTTTTCATGGTTTTACCTATAATAGACATAAATGACAGCCAATATGCAGGGTAATTCAGAAAAATGTCAGCCCAACTTTAAGTCGGTCATTATGATTGTTTGCTTGTTTGTTTTATCCGACTCAAAGAAAAAAAGTACGGTCGGGCAGTTTTTTGTCGGAATTTCAATGCAATCTGTAAGTAAAAAATATATAATAAGTAAATATATAATAAGTCTATAGCCGCCTCCAAGAGCAATATCCTACTCATTAGATGGTAGTTGAAAACCGTAACAAAACTAACCATCTAAAATGCTGGTCAATAGTCGAAGTCAAGAGTAATACAAATACAAACAAGCCGGGCCCGTTCTCGCGGAGTCGGTCGAATGAAGGCAAACAAACAATGCACCCACAGTTTTCCAGTTTTTTTTTGTAAATATTTGGATGAATACTTTTTTGCAGAGATGATCGAGACATTTGCAAATAATTTAAATTTGCTATAAACTTTCACGACAAAACTCGTTTTAAAATTCTCTTCCTCTTCTTAGATTGACTTTAATGATGCAAAAAAAAATATGATTTCCTTCACTTATCTTAAGATTTTCCCAAGGTGTTATAATATAAAAAAATTTGTTTAGATTATTAGTTGCCTTTATTTCCAGTGAAGATTATCTAAATCACTTAAAGAGAAAATACATCTTTGTGTCGATCTAACCAACGATTATGAAAATTGCTATATATACCTCCAGAGGATAAATTGCGAACTTCTAAGAGCCACGAATTAAAGTCTATTTCTTCGGCAAGTTTGAAATCAAGAATACATTTCTTTAACTTCGCTCTATACATAGATAGTTCTTTTGTTACCTGAAAAATACATGAAAGATGTTAAATAGTATAATTATTATATTTATTTTTATAACTGAGATAGCAGTTTTTAAAACTGTATATTTGTCTATCTATAGTAAATTACTATACGTTTATTACCCTGCATGAAGATTGAGAAATGAACGAACAAATCAATAAATTTCTAATCGGTTAAAATAAAACAGAATATGGTTCTTTAAGAGCAACAAATGATTTATCAAGTAACAATTCACTTTAATATGATTTTGTTAATAGCATAGAAGTAGTAGATGCCATTACCCTGTGATACTTTTGACAAAGGGTTTCCGCCAGCTTCATCGTCTTTCTCTTATTCCAGAAAAGTACATGTTCTGTGATTGTCTCCTCGCGATCTACGAGAATAGTTTAAAAATATATATATTTTGATTTACCATCCATTCAGGTGACGGAAATTGTTCAAGAAAGAAAGGTTAGTGGCAATTCTTTCAAATTTCAGTTTACCATGAAGTCAAGGTATAAATTAAAGTTTTACTTATTATACTTACTCTCTGGTTTCTGGTACTTGGTGGTGTTCCCTAACCTTGAAAGGTGAGAAAAAAGTTGCTCGCATTCCTCACCAGTTGACTTCGCTGTCCCTTCAATCCACTCGCCGTCCCAGAAAGCCTACAATTAAGTAAGAAAAAAATGTCACTTTGTTTCATAATTCCCCTTTCATATAAAATAAAACAAAGTTTTAATCCTACCTGACAATCAAGACTATGTCCTTTGGCATGCATAACTGAGAGTGCTCCTTTGATGTTTTTTGTTATCGTTTGATCAACTCGTTTTAGGTACTTCCAGAGTTTGCACATGACATCTGCAAATATGAAAGTGACATTATGTGGGACGATGTATTTTTGTATTAAGTAGTGGGAAAGAGCAAATATTTCTCCTCTCTTCATGTTTACTGCCCTCTGCCCAAATTGATGCCGACATGCTGCAACCTCTAATCCGGTGTAGTCAACAGACTTTCTTTTTCTGGCAACATTTCGGGCAGCAGACCAATCACCACCACAATTTGTATCCAAGTGGCCCTAAAAAACATATTTGACAGAAGAAAAATTATTTCTATCATCAGAATGTCTTACTAGGTGTGTTATAAAAAGCAAAGCTAAATAACTACTATTTTAATTTGTTTCTTACATCAGAAGATTTGCAGCTAGGTGCAGTCTTTAAAAAACTATCAACTTCATTATCATTTTCAATGAAGGCACCCTGGTAGTATGACTTTCTGGTAGAGCTGTAAAGAGGTAAATAAGAAAGTGGTTAAAAAGGCAAGTTTTTCAACATCAAATAACAAAGAAATTATATTTCAAAAATTAAATAAGATTTTTCTTAATCAAAATCAAACTAATTTTAATAGTTTCTCTTTCTTTATTTATCGAAATATAAATATAAATAAAAAATGAGACTGACTAACCTTCCGGAATTACGGTAGCGATAAAGTTTACAATTCCCATCGATGTGACAGGAATGCTGATATATTGTGCATGGTGGACATTTCATCCAATCTTTTCCTTGAATTTGGTCTAAATCGTAATTCACAAAATTCCAGTTTTTCAGGGATTTTGAAAAAGGTGTGTGATTGACTTTTCCTACCTAAAATAGTCAAGTATGAAGATATAAGATAAAATATAGATACATAAGACAATACTTTAAAAAGTGCAAACTTACAACACAACGTAATATATTGTATAATTTTAAAACTTTGAAAATAACCACACTAAGCTCAAAATATCCAAATTCCTATAAATTCATTAGTAATAAAGTAATAAAGTATCCTTACCCTTCCATGAAGCTCTGTTAATGCATTCAGAGATTGTAGAAACGAATTTTCAGATGAACCAGGCATATGCATACTAAACTGGTCCCACAGTAGAAAAACTTCTTCATGGAAGAGGTAGCTAAAATTGCGTGGTGAATATGGCCAGAAACCAGAACGAATTGTGTTCTTCAGATTAAATGGATCATAAGCTTTATTACACTGACAGCATACATTTCGGTACTGGAGTAACTCAAATTTGCCTAAGAATGATATTCAGAAAAAACCATTCAGAAAATAAATTCAAAAGATAATCACTTTTCTAAAAATGTTTCATAGTTCATAGGTGGTTTCAAAATATATGTGTATAGTTTTACCCCCAGAAAATCTCGCAGATTTAAATAAACCTAAAAATGTTATGGTTTCATTAAAGTGACAAAAAAAGAGTAAGTTACCTGTAAGTGTGACTACGAAACAGATCTTTTTGTTTTGGATCTTTGAAAAACTTGTTGATCCACAATCACAGGGAAGGCATTGTAAGGGAACAAAACGTTCTATGAATAAATTGATTACTATTATATAATTTTTTTGAGCAAACTTCACAATCTTTCCTTTGCCCAAAATTAATGTATGTAATTTATCTGTTCATATCTTATTATTTCTGTGCGCACCCATTGTGCAAACTCCATATTTTACAAAAAGTTTTGAATTCAAACAAACTGTTTTCTAAATTTTAGTTGGAATTTAAATCGATCTCGTCTTTAAATTATGTAATATGTTAAATTTTAACAACACAACATACAGCAATTGAAATGAATTACCATTCCAATTTTTATCAATAAAAAGACATGGTTTATTATAGTACCTGTCTCGACAATTTCATTATTAGCATCTAAAGCTTCATTTGGAGCCAATGTCTTTTTAAATCCCTTAACAAATGTTGAGCGGTTGTGGAGAGGGTGTCTGTGATGTATTCCCAAGTCACAGTTCGAACAAAGTTGCAGAGAACATTCTTTACAATAGAGGACACCTTTTTCTTCACAATTCTGACAAGTACCACTAAGTTGATACAATGATTTAGCCACACTAATCAACTGTGCTTGTTCATTCAACCAGGCATCCTCAACTGTTTCCATTCTATCCTTCCAAGTTTTTGCTCTTTTCTTTTCTGTTTTGGGAATTCTTTCCTCCAATGTCCTTATAGCCTCTACTGCGACATCATTAAACTCTAATTGAAAAACAATTGTACTGTACATGAAAAAACATAACTTCTTTGCTGAAGTCTACCAGAAAGAAAATATCTTTAAAAAAGTACCTATTTGGTTGGCTTCTTCAATATCCATTTGAAATGCCTCATTATGATCTAAAGATAAAACCAAAACAATTGTTCTAGGGACAAAAATATTTTAAGTAGGTTAAATTTCCAGGGCTGATGTACTTTCTTTTTCATAATAACAGGAATTTCAGATTTCCCCAAAAATTATAAACTAAAAGAATACTTTCAGGCTGTGTGAATTTAACAATACCACTGTACATGAAAAAACATAACTTCTTTGCTGAAGTCTACCAGGAAGAAAATATCTTTAAAAAAGTACCTATTTGGTTGGCTTCTTCAATATCGATTTGAAATGCCTCATTATGATCTAAAGATAAAACCAAAACAATTGTTCTAGGGACAAAAATATTTTAAGTAGGTTAAATTTCCAGGGCTGATGTACTTTCTTTTTCATAATAACAGGAATTTCAGATTTCCCCAAAATTATAAACTAAAAGAATACTTTCAGGCTGTGTGAATGTAAGTCTCAAAGGTATTGTAACAGAAAATAAAGAATACCTTACTGTAATAAAATACTTTTCTTTAAAACAAGCATATACTGTAGGTAGAAGAATTTAATGAGGTCTATTCATATTAAGAGGAAGATTATTTGTTGAAATTTGACAAAATAATTATATTATATAACCGTTTATGCACGTGAAATAACAACGAAATGTATAAAGTTTTTTTGTTGACTTCATTTTGTATGAAGTGTCGAGTGTCGAAATACACAAAACTTTTTTCTCTTAACTTATATATAATATTATATAAGCAAAAAGTTAACTACAATTACCAAACAATCTTACTTTTAATACATTGAGGAATTAATTAACAATATAAAATTTGGAAAATAATAATTGCCTTCACATGATTTTTCATCAACTTCTTTCTTCTTCCTTCTAGTTTGCCCTTTGAAGGGATAAAGCCGATTACCATTGGCATCTGTTTTGTAATTTATAATTCTCATTTTTTTCTTTTTTTTACTCTTTGAAGACTCCTTTATGAAGTTGTTAAGTTGCATAACAGGGTCAACGGTCCCATAGTTGTAAAGTTCTTCCAGAGGGTCAGGAACTCCACATTCTAAAACAATTTTTATTATTTTAAAATTGATCTTTAAAAGTTAACTCAGTGCACAGTAACATAGTGACACTATACTAAGAGATCTTCCTTTTTTATTTATCAGCTACATCAACATTAAACAGTTCAAAGGAGGTATACTATAGATAAAATATAGTTTTAAGGGGCTTTTACATAACCTGGATTACTGATTTGTTCCTTGCACTGGGAGAATAACAAAGCCCTTCTATTTCATGATTAAATGTCATAATAATAGACAGTAAAATATGAATAAGAAAATCTTATTAGTAAAACATACCAGATTCTTTTCTTTTTCCGGACATTTTAATATGCAGCAAGTGCCATAAGCAATTCTATTTAAAAAGAAAAAATAAGACAATGTAGTTTGACATAAAAAACGTGGTATCAGTCAGGATAATTTGTTTTAAAGTAGCCACAGCTAAAGCAAATGAAGGCTTTAGCAGATGGAAAACCTCTGATGAGTGTTTGCAAGGATGCACAATATGTTACTACAGTTACAGGAGAGTTACTGTAATTGTATACGTACAGGGCTTGGTTTATAACATATATAGTCAAGTGGGGGTAAAAGCGGGACAGTTAAAATAAAGAGGGTAAAAATGGGACTGGGTATTTTAAAATGTTACACAATCTTTGAAACTGTCCTCTAAGCACCCTCTAGGCAAAAAAACAATTATGATTGCATATCTTTTGTTCATTTATGTCAACTTTATGTCACACTACTCAGTTAAAGATATAAAAATGTCGATTTAAAATGAAATTTTGCTTGCTTAAAATCTTAACAGCCATGATATGACAGTTAGTTTGGGTAGTTGAGACAAGTTTTACATTTCCATTATAGAAGTATGTATATAATCCATTTTGGGGGAAAGGGGTGCCATGCTGTCAAAAATGGTGCCCTGTTTTTATCCCAGATTCAATGTTTAAGATTGGGGTAATTACAGGACACCATTTTTGATAGCATTTGCGACATGTCTCGTTTTTACCCACATTTCATTGTTTTCTTGTAAGTTGGGTAAAAGTGGGACACCTATATTTATTTTTCATTGGATAGAAACATAATAATGTCCCATTTTTACCCCTTTGGTATTTCTACTGGATGGGATAATAGTGGGACGCGTCCAAATTGTAGAGTAAAAACAGGACATATATTTTACCAATTTTTAGAAAAAGTAAAAGACTTCGGCCAAAACCACTTACTGTAGAGCTCTTTACAGGTTATAAATAAGTCAAGAAAATTACCAAAGACGGCAGTCATAGTTGGTGGTTTGAAAATAAATGATAGGCTTGTAGAATATGTCATGGTTTTACCCCACTTGACTATAGATATTTTTTTTCTAAGCACAAAAACCAATGTATTTGCATAAACCAAGTAAATCATAACCAAGTAAATTAATAAAATAAAAAGATGTGTTTATATCAAATAAATCCTTTCTGTCATCAGCCTGCATCATATTGAAATGACAGTCCTTTTATGATAGCACATCATTGTAGTATCAACCATTTTCTCGCATCCCTAGTTGACTGTATTTAGTACTTTGGTACACTTTATACAATGGAAAGATATTCATACAATTATATAAAGACTTATTGCGTTGTGCATTTAATTTGTTTCCCATCGCTGGCATATATATATATATATACATATACAAAATCAATAAACTTCTTAGCAAGTGACATCTACCTCTAATCATCCACCTGGCAATCTAGAGTATAACTTTATCATTTCAGTATTACAGTAAAAGCAATAACAACAACAATACAGTATGGAAAATGAATATACATAATATTGTGGCTATTTTGAACAAAAGAAACATATATTTGTATAAGGAAAATTAAACAAACCCTCCTTTATAGAGTTCCCAAAGAAAAGAGTGAACAATTTTTAAAAATAGAAAAATAGATTCTAGAACAAATACTAATTGGTGCCCTGATTTGCGTATATATATAATTATAGTGTTATCAGCTGGTAGTTTTACAGTACAGTAGATCAACTGAGGAAAATATGACAGCGGCTAAAAACTCAGCGTGATGGAAAATGCTAGAAAAAAAGTTAAGTCGTAGACATAATTTATACGCATAAACCTGCGTATATATACTGTATAATATATATATCATATATTAAATAGATACTGAGCTAAATATAAAAGTTCTATGAATTAGAATATTACACCGGACAAACCGGTGTAAATGTCTAGTGTTAAAAATAAATCGACCGCCTACACCATGGACAATTAAACCTCTGGAAATCCTCGGTTAATCAACTCAATTTGTTATAAAAAGAAGCTCGGGTTCATCAGCTTTTCACGAACACTCAAAATGTATCAAAATATATGATTACAGGGCATCAAAAAGGAGATCCTGGTATCAGTATTTATGCAGGCCAAGCTATATTCATAGAACATCACCTCACCGGAACAGTTCAGTGTAGAAAATTAACGGTAATCAAAACAAAACTAACTGAGATTTACCTGCTAACAGATTTGTCTTTCTTCTTCTGGGCACGCAAGCACGCAAGCTCTATAAAAGGCACACCAGGCAGAAAGTAGAATCTGTCACTCCGAGCTATTTAGCTGTTTTGAGAGAAAGTTTGCGTTACGGCTGGCAGCCAGGTGTTACGGCCAGGGCTCTAATGTTTATATTTTAAGAATGCGAAGTACGTGTATCACCCATGAAGCTCTGGCCTATGCAAAAGATCAAAATGGCACACTCAAAGTGTACGTCAGATCCTTTTTCTCTATCCGTGCCTTTAGAGCTTCAGCGTGCCAGGAAATTATAGACTAAAGACATAATAATATGCAACAATAGCTCTACAAGAATAAGTAGAAAAAGAAAAACAGTCTGGGGATACGATGAATATATATCTTCAAGAATATGAATGATGGTGTATATATATAGTCTAGAAACATGTGATGTGTACGTTAGCTTAACATGCTTTTGGTACAGAAAATAATTGTCAAATTTCATAATCAAACAGCGAAACCACGAGACATCTCCACAAACCATCCAAAACTGTGAAAATTTGTTAAATAGTTGATTACAGTTACAGCCATATGACTATGTTATGTTCTACTACTAGGACCTACTAGGAATTCCTCTGTATGAAGGCTTCTCACCACTGCCTCGATACCCTATATTTCTGTCTTTTGACTTGCTCATCCAATTTACGTTACCCAGTTCGTTGCTTTTACTCTATGCATAAAAACGGATATTTTGTTTTTATTCAATGTATAAAAATTGCTTTGTTGTGTAAATTTATTCTATGTATAAAAGTTACGGGTGAGAATGTGTTGCCAATATGCATTCATATATGTTTTAAGACTAAAAAAGGAAGAACAAATTACCATTAACTGTGATGACAGAATCAAAGTTTTAGTTGAAAAATTTTCATCATCCAAACAAGAATGATGGCAACCAAAACATTTAACATCAGCGATGATAATATTTTTTACTAAATCCAAAGATTTCTATTAATGAGTTTAGAGATTATGCAGTAAAA
>JAYRBV010016546.1:0-12343 GCA_036023255.1 Mitrocomella polydiademata
TCATGTGTATAAAGTTTCATCTCAATATCATCATTATTCCAGGAAATACGTAGGGGGGACCAAATGGTCCCCCCCCCCTCACATTTTTTCCCTCACATTTTTTTTATGCTACAAAAACCAGGTTTAATAAAAGGCTTTCAGATAAAAGATGTTTGTTTACTCTGAACTATAAAAGCCAGATTATATTGTGTAAACTATACCAATAAAGAACTCAAGTAGGCTTTAATTAAGACTCTCTACGCACTTTAAGGATTAAAACTCTTTGTACACTATATAATTTTGTTTTTGTTTTGTTTTACAGCGAATTCCTTTATACAATATATTGGGTAGTAAACTGCGATATTTATTTTTCATAAAAATATCCACTGAACTTTTATTTGTTTGTACAGTAGGATACACATGGGCTTTTTGATATTTGACTATCAAACTTTTGGACTATCGACCTGGACCCATTTTCTTTATGACAATAACAAAATAATTTAGTTGATGTAATAGTGCAGAGGTGAAGTGTATGAATTTGCTATTTGTGAGTATTGTTAATCCATTTGTGATCGTACATGTGGGTCGTTTGAAGGAAACAATATTGTTTGACCTCTTTCTCGGCAAATCCAAAATTGCAGCGCAAGCATAAAAATGTCTATTAGACATGTTTTGCCAGAGAAACAACCACACTGTTCAACAATCACACCATAACTTTTGAACATGGTCAAGTCTTTTTCAGCGATGTTAATGTTTGAATAATTGTCTTTAGAAGTCATCTGGGAATTTTTATTGATATATACAACTCAGATCTAGTCCCCAGTACTTTTCTTGTTCTTGGTTTTGAATATTTTGGTGGTGTTAAAAAAAGTACTGTGAACTAGAAGTTAGATTTGTCATTTTTGATGTAAACAAATACTGCACTTGCCTACGTTCGTTCTGCTCAGAATACTTGTCATGCATCTTGAACAAAAGCATGTTAGGTGGAACGCACGCATGTATTTATAAACAATTCTGGTTTTGTGTGGATTTGTTTTTACAGATCAGAAAAATGTTTGTTTACAAAGTGTTCACATTTGTACTTGGTGTTTGAAGTTGTACACATTGACGGTAAGCCCAACTGGGCTATCCCTTTTCACCAAAATCTCTAATTCTTTGGACTTTTTAGGGGAATTGAATTTTTTTATGAGGGATATGTAGCAAAAAAATTTTCCTAATGTAACTTTATTCTTTTATGCATTCATTCACCACGTAAACAAGTTTCCCATCTAATTATTCTGTAAAATTAAACTCTATCATTGTTAAGTATGTTCCTTTGTATGACCTCTTTTTCGCCGAAATCCAAAAATTGAGGCTTAACTCAGAAGAGGTCTATACTGTAGGTCTTTTCGGGGTAAACAGACATTTTTGGGGTTAAGCTACATTCTTGGATTTCGGCATAAAAGTAGACAACTTTCAAAGCGGCACTCATAAGTATCTCTTGTTGACCTTTATAAGCAGATGAGCTGAAGTTTTTTACAAGGTCACTTTTCATTGGCTAATAAAACCATACAAATTTGTCGTTCTTTAGAAAGCTAGAAATAGAATCTATTGTTTGTATTTAATAAAACCAATCCAATCACATGTAATCTTGTAAAAACTTCAGCGATACCCTTTATAAGGCCTTAAAGACAGTATTCAGACCTTAGATACTGTCTTTACAGCCAAAATATGATGGCACTTGCCTTGTTCCGTGTTTGCTTTTCTTATATTTAGAGGACTGTTCTATTTGTAGTAGACATAGTAGTGTTTATTTCAAATTGATCTTTACAGTACCTTATTAAAACATACTTCTTTTACATAGGATGATGCAATCTGAAAAATATGAAAAACTTCCGGTGGTCGATTTGGCATCAAAAATCCCTGATTGTGTAAAAGGAATGAAAAAACTAGATAAAACGAAATTTGATACATCAATAGAAGTACCTGTGATTAAATGCCTGCCTAATCTTTGTGGGAAAGTCCAAAAGGCATTCAAGTTTTGTTTATTTAACAGACCCCATTTTCGCAAAATATTGTCATGTGAAAAAAGTGACAAAAAAGAGAGGCTTGTTCTTCTTCACACGTCCATATCAACAACAGAACAGCTATCTGATGAGCAGAGAACATTCATCAGGGAAAATGGCTGTTCCTTTCTTATCCATGAATTGAAGATAGATTATAATGATTTCTCATTTGACGAAATATTAAAGAAGGTGTTTCCTGACGATACTAAAGAAATTGTCACATCATTTGAAACTATTGGCCACATTGCTCATGTGAATTTAAAGCAAGCAATGCTAGAACACAAGGAATTAATTGGTAGGTTTTGAACTTAAACTACTGTGCACTACAATATAGCAATTATGCTTTAATAAGCTTAGAACTGCTGTACCTCGATTGGTGTGTTGTGAAGTGTTTAAAATAGTTTACAATTTGAAGTTGGATTATCAAAAGTAATGTTTATTGTATATTTTTAACTTGTTTTTTTGCCCATTTACTTTATCTTTATTTTAGGTGAGATTTTATTGGATAAAAACAAGCATATCAAAACTGTAGTTAACAAGACAAACCAGATTGAAGAAACTTTTCGCTTTTTCAAAATGGAGCTTCTAGCGGGTGAAAATAAGATGACAACTGTAGTCCATGAACATGGATTGGTGTTCGAATTTGATTATTCTAAAGTTTACTGGAATTCCAGGCTGCAAACTGAACACCAGCGAATTGCAGGCTTGATCAACCCAGATGATATAGTTTTTGATGTATTTGCTGGTGTAGGCCCCTTCTGTATACCCATTGCACAAAAAACAAAAGAGATTCATGCTAATGATCTCAACATAGAATCTTTTAATGCTCTTAAGCATAATGCAGAGTTAAATAAAGTCGGTGACAAAATAAAATGTTATAATATGGAAGGAAGGGAATTTCTTGAGAAAGTTGTCATTGAGAATAATATTTGTAAGATTGAGGCTTGTCAAAGCCTGGAAAATAGAAAAATACACATCATCATGAATTTACCTGCGATAGCTCCGGAGTTCTTAGACGTATTTGCTGACAAGTACGAAACATTTGACTTGCCAATGAAGATACACCCTAACATCTTTATTCATTGTTATTGCTTTTGTAAAACTAAAACTCCCGAAGAAGAAGCAATCATACGCATATCTGAAATCCTTCATTTTGACATTTCGCCACATTCCGAGGTTCATTTTGTTCGAAGAGTTGCACCTAACAAAGTGATGATGTGTATCTCGTTCAATTTGTTATGGTTTGAGCACAATGTGGGGAAATGTTCCTGTGTATCAACGAGTGTGAATCTCAAAAGGAAACAACCAATAGAAGGTTTGTACTCTATTCATTTGTACCCTATTCATTTTGAGTTACTTTCTAAACAAAGCAAGAATGTCAAGTATAAAAACCTCTCTCTCTCTCTCTCTCTCTCTCTACCTGATGTTCCTTAGTCGTCTGCCTTCTTATTGAAAGCCCTTTAGCACCTTTTTTCTCTATTGTAGTTAGAAAACCAGTTTGCATTAGCATTTTGAAACATTGCTATTGTTAACACATTTCACATTTTTTACCCAATTAAAATTGTTGTATATAACCAGCATAAACATTGATACATTAAAATACATACTTAATTTTTGTCAATTATAGCCTGTTGTAAAGATGTTTGGTTTTACCAGGCCTTAAAAGTAAAATCGTATAATTATATAATATAATATTAATTATGTAAAAATAATAGAGACAGATTTTATCCTTAATTTTAATAACATACAAAAATACATAAAAATTTGGGGATAGTAGTTATGAAAGGAGAGGTGCCTTCGGCAAAAAACTGCTGTTGTAAAGTAAATGATAGTCGGCAGTTACAGCGGTAATTGTCGATTGTCGCCATTATTTCAGAAGGCTGCTATAGAACTAAATATTTGAGTCAACATAATAAATTTTTATTTGATATTAAATCTAAAACAATCCATTGTTACTTGTGTTTGGTTGTTTGTATGCAAGGTGTTAGCTAGCGTATATATTGTTTGTTTGGCGGACTCTTCCCAATTCAATCTACTAAGGGACTTTTTCAATTCATATTCACATCATCTCCTTTTTGTAAAGAGAAAAAATCCCTTTAAACCGCCAAATATTGTGTTCTTTTTTTGATGCATTATTTTATTCTTTATTTCTTTTCTTATTAAAAAGGACACTTCTGGAAAGATCACGTCATTCATTCATCTTTGAAAATTTAAAAAGAGTAGCTCTCTCTTCATTGCCTAAAATTGTTTGTTACCTTTAACAAATTTTAAAATGCATTTGAGATTATGATATTTCCCAATTACAATCAAACGAACTCAGGATTTCATTTCTAGCTAACACCCTTTACTTGTATGTTTGTTTTTGATGCATGTCCTAATGACATTACAAAATATTGTTGAAGATTACAGGTTTTATATTCTAAGAAGTTGGCCTTTCAAACCCCGATACTCTGCTCTGTATATACTTACCCAATATTTTTAATTCCAGGCGGTGTGTATCCTATTACTTCTGACATAAAGAAATCACGTGGACATACTTTCTGAAGATTAAAGATGATTTTATACTAGGATTTTTATAGCATTTATTTCTTACTTTATATATACATACTGTGTGGTAGAACATTTTTAAGAATCTTGGAATATCTTTCATCGTCATTTTAATGGTTTACACTCATATTTTGTCCTGAAAAATTTATTTTCTATTCAGCATTAATCCTTGAAGACTTTTCTGTTCTTATTTGTTTACAGATTTTTAAATATTTATATAACTATTTTTAAGTAGGTATTGACAAAATTCTGAAAAAAGGTTTTGGTAACAGCACAAAAAGTGATCAGTTTATGCTTTTAAGAGAGGACTTAGGGGGATAAAAAACCTTTTTTTCTTCAGAAAGGAAACTATGCCACCAAGCTGCTGACTTTGATAAAAGACCCATTTTCTAACCATTCTGATATTTTTATTTTTAGTTCTGTTAAAAAAAATGTACAAAAAAATTGGAAAATAGCAAAGTTGACTTGTTGGCTCATTATGGCTCTAAGATATTCAGAGGGGAAAAATTCTTCCTTTTACATTGGAATAACTGACCCTTCCCAGTACGATAATGCAAAAGGTACAAAAAAGAAGTCCTATTATAGGGTAAGTGATACAACAATCCACAGACACATGTTTGGCGCTATTAGAGCTTCTCTGTGGCTGTAGTCCAACTTCTAGGATAAGTCATGAATTAAGAAACATAGTATTCTATTGTTAAAGAAAAATTTACTTGAATATTATATTGCAGTGTCCTTGTTAATCAAGAAAATTCACCTAAGTTGAAACAGTTAATATTTTTATCTCTTTTGATTTTTTTTTAGACGTGGAATCAGCTGAAAGCTAACCAAAAATCTCTTGTGGTTTTATTTTTTTTAACAATTCTGCTCTTTATTTATATATTTTTCTATAAAACACACATCACGCCAGAACAATTTGAAAATGTTAAGATACCTGACATAGTAGTACCTATAAAAAATCCGCGACAAGGAAAATTTGACCGTGAAAAATATATGGAGAAAATTCACAAGGAACTGGATTTAAAAATAAAACCCATAAAAAGGGGCCCACCCAAAAACAAGAATCCTTACTTTATAACATCAAGTGAAAAGCCGAAGAATGCTGAAGATAAACAGAAGGATGCTCACAGGGAGGAATTGGAAAACATTCATTTACAAGATCTGAAGAGAGTCCTAGACGGTAAAAAGAATGCTAAAGATCAGGACTTTGTAGAATATAATGTTGTTGATGGGGAACGGGATGATGTAAAGAAGGAAAAAGAAAGATTGAGAAAGATCAATGCTGCTGTGCCATCTGCTGACTTTGCTCATAACCCACAAAAAGTTCTTCAAACTGCTAAACAACGTGAAGTTGTAGCAGCAATGCGTCATGCTTGGAAAGGTTACAAGAGTTTTGCTTGGGGACATGATGAGTTAAAACCGATTAGTAAAACTTATTCTGAATGGTTCATGTTGGGATTGACAATTGTTGATTCTTTGGACACACTGTGGTTGATGAACATGAAGGAGGAATATAAAGAAGCCCGGGACTGGATTGAAAATGAGTTGTTCTTCGATAAACATGTCACTGTGAATTTGTTTGAAACAACCATTCGTGTACTCGGTGGTTTGCTGAGTATCTATCATTTGAGTGCTGATCCAATGTATCTGACTAAAGCTGTAAGTTCATGTTATTATTGTTGTTGTTTCTCTGTTTAAATAAAGTGCAAGATTATTTTCTCCAACGACAAGTTTTTCAACGATAAAAATGTATAGAAAGTATGAACCATGAAGTAGAATTTTCTTTTTTTCTAGAGTGATCTTGGCGAACGCTTACTTGGTGCTTTCAAATCACATTCTAAAATCCCTTACTCTGATGTCAATTTACATGAGAAGCTTGGGAGACCGCCTAATTGGGGACCGGATAGCTCTTTAGCTGAAGTTGCAACACTTCAACTGGAATTCAATGATTTATCAACAAGCTTAATGAATCCTGCATACCAGGTTATATTTCGATTGAAATAAAACTTTATTGTTTACTCCCATATCAAATTTATATTGGAACCTTTGAAAAAATGTAGAGTTTTTTAAAATTATTTTTCTCAAATCACCATAAGTTTTATGCAAACACAAATAAATGAGGAAAATATGAAATTTTTTTCGTGAGACTACATATGGGGCATCCATAAACTACTTCACAATTGAAGAGATAGGTATTGTCTAAAACCGATTACAAGAAGGAAGGAGGTTTTGTGGAATGATATGTGTATATACTTCATAGATGCTCCCTAATAAAATTTGTGTAGTTTAGTAAGTACAAAACTTTCTTTTTTAGTCTGCAGCTCACAATATAATGCTTCAAATCTTCTCCCTTCCAAGGACCAGTGGTTTAGCTCCCATCTACATCAATGCTGATAGTGGAGAATTTCGGTCCAGTTCTCACATCACACTAGGAGCAAGGGGAGATAGTTATTACGAATATCTGTTGAAGCAATGGATACAGGGTGGAAAAGAAGATGATCAGTAAGTTACCAACCCAATTCTGAGGATCAGCAATTTTCAGTTATTTATTTTTTTGAGAATAATCTAAGTTTTTTTAAGGAGGAGTTTTTAGTTTTTAGTCAAGCTGTCAAGATTTGATGTTCAACCAGTCTTCTAATGAACAACTTATTGCAAACAGTAACCCTTTAGATGGTTTTAAAAAGCACTAACAAGAAAACAACATCTTTTTACTAAAATGAAATTCCTGTAAAAGATAAACCTACTATGATTATGTCGTTTCTGATTATTTTCATTCCCTGGGTTATAGTTATTATAATTAATATGCTTATTAGAGAATGCAATTCTTTTTATAGAATGAAAGAGGAATATGTTAAAGCCATGGATGGTGTTATGAAACTATTGGTGCGAAAGTCTGAACCTAACAAATTGACATATGTTGGCGAGTTATTGAATGGAAGGAATTTTAGCCCAAAAATGGTAAATATTATTGTAGTTTAATATGTTTTTTGAACAAATTTAAACCTCGCCTTGAAATTTCAAAAAATAAGCCTTTCATAAAATGTAGATTTTTAGCAAATTTTACATCCAAAAGTTCTACATAAGAAAATTTCACTACTTTTGATTCCAAATTCGTTAATTTTGTATTTTATTTTGGTTTGAAACCTAATTTAACAGACAAATGTGACTTTTGGACTGATCTGATTATGCATTTGGTATAAGATTTAGAAAAGACATTTTGCTCATTTGATTTTAGGACCATCTGGTATGCTTTTTGCCAGGAACATTAGCTCTCGGCTATAAACATGGTCTGCCTGAATCACATATGAACCTGGCCAAAGAGTTAATTGAAACGTGTGTTCAAATGTATAAGCAAATGCCGACTGGGTTAAGTCCAGAAATTGCTTACTTTAATGAACGGAACGGAGGTGGAAAAGATATTATAGTAAAGGTATGCATTAAATGAACATGTGACAGAAACTTCTACTGTACCTCCTACAGTTTTTGTCATACAAGGTTTGCGATCACACATGCCCGCTTTGGTACACACCTGAAACACTCTAGGCATGTTTTCTACCACTTGCCTAAATTTATTGCCGGCATGTCAATTTTTAAGGAGTGGGGACCTCACCTGGATGATACAATATGACATCTAGGCATGGGATATACCACACGCTTAACTTTTTCCCTGAAAGAGCCTGCCTTGTGTTCTATTCCTTTGGTGTTTTTTAATTTGTTAATAACTTACAGTCTCCAAAGATGGTTGATACCCATAGGAATTGTTTTTATGAGACAATGAGACAACATTGCGTGTAAACTTAGTTAATAAAACTTATTATAATTGATTTATTCCCATTGGATACTGGCCAGTTATTTTTGGGGCACACTGTACAACAAAAGCTATGAAATCAGTTTCATGTTTCTTTGTTTCTCTTTTAGCCATTGGATGCACATAATCTTCTACGTCCTGAAACGGTAGAATCGTTACATGTTATGTATGAGATCACTGGAGACAAGAAATACCAAGATTATGGCTGGGATATTTTGAAGGCTTTTAACAAGCACTGCAAGATAGCTTCCGGTGGTTATGTCAGTATCAATGATGTCCGGAATGCTCAAAACCCACGCCCCGGGGAGGGGAGGGATAAGATGGAAAGCTTTTTCTTGGGGGAAACCTTGAAGTATCTTTACCTGTTATTTAGTGACGTTACCATCTTACCTTTAGATAAATTTGTTTTTAATACTGAAGCACACCCATTGCCAGTTTTTAGGCATTAGGTGACTTTCATTTGTATGTAGAGCACAGTATGCTCATATCTTGTATTTTGATAATGAAATTTTCCAATTTATAATGAAGATACTAGTGATTTTAATATATATTTATATACAATTTTCAGGCAGCCTTATTCGGGTTCTAAGTGGTGAACATCAGTACTATACACGTGCATCAAAATTCAAGAGAGCTTTTCCAAGAAAATATGCAAGCAACCGTTCTATTTTTCTTAGGATAGTTGGAATTGTCCAGGCTCTAAATTTTTTCATCAAAATTTCGTCTCTTTTGAGATTTTAATTAAACAATTTTTGGATTGTGTGATGTGCATTATCCGAAAAAAAAATTCTTTGATGGTAAGCAATTTTAATGATTCTTTCTTGCTACAACCTCTGTAGACCCGTTGACCCATTAGCATGATACTTTTATGAATCTCCTCTTCACACCTTTATACATTCCATTGTCTTGAAAATTGTGTTATTTTTGTATTGTATTTGCACCTCACTTATTTTTCACTTTCATTCTCTAGAAATTTACGGGGTTCGGAAACCCGAGTTACAAAATCGAGTTAAAAACTCGAGATACGCATTATGACGTTATTTCTCGAGAGATGGAAATACAAATAAAGGTTTTTCGAGTTACTAACTCGAGTTGGAAAAACAAATTTAAATTTTTCGAGTTACTAACTCGAGTTGGAAATACAAATAAAACATTTTCGAGTTACTAACTCGAGACTGAAACACAAAATTCAAATTTTCGAGTGAGGTTTTCTAATTTCTTGCTAAAATGCATTTTTATAATAGCGTCAGGCCCAAATAGAAAAAAATTAGAGTTAGTAACTCGAAAATTTAAATTTTGTTTTTCCATCTCGAGTTAGTAACTCGAAAAATTTAAATTTGTTTTTCCAACTCGAGTTAGTAACTCGAAAAACCTTTATTTGTATTTCTATCTCGAGTTAGTAACTCGAAAAGTAAAGGAACGCAAAAAATCTCGAGTTAGTAACTCGAGAAATGACGTCATAATGCGTAACTCGATTTTGTAACTCGGGTTTTCCGAACCCCGAAATTTATAACTTATAGTTAGAAAGGTTAATACAATGTTTTGGGAGCTTTTGCAAAGGTTACAATAGGTGACCCCCCCCTTGAATATATTTGAAACAGGGGCCAAATCCTTAATAAATCATTAAATTAAAATGAGTTCATTTTCAAATTTTTCTTGAAAATTTTTCTCCAGAAAATACTACTGAAATTTTTAGAAATTTATTTTGCGGGTTTTAATTTAGAATTTGGAACGGATTTTTTTTTAAATGTTATTGTTGTTATTATTTATGTTATGCAAAGAAACATGTTTCCATTTGGTAAAGACTAGAATTCTTATACATTATCCGCTACACCTAAACGAGCTAATTCGTGATATTTCATTTAAGCATTTTGTTTTACACAATTTTGTCAGTTCTCACAAATCTAAAAATATTTTTCTACTTTTAAGGGTCAGTGTCAATCTTTCAATATCTACTATGCAAGGGGTCAAAAATCACTCATACAATCTAAACCCTTGAAAGGTCTAACTTTTATGTTCCGCTTATTGGAATTTATCATATTATTAGAGATGGTTTTTGAATATTTTTTGGACTTGGTCAGCATTTTTACTAACAGTTTGAAAGTTTATATTGTTATCTTTTTCGATGTACGATCAATTAATTCACTCATACTTCCATTTTAGTAAAGCTTTACTCACAACCAATTATTAAAGAAAAATGACTTAGAAGGAGTTTTCATCAATAACCAAGTATAGATTAAATGTCAATGATTCGTTTAGCATGTCGCTCATGCTGGTTACTCCAACAAAATCCGTTACCACGAAGAGGAGGTGAGATATATTTTCATCATATTTTCAGAATAGATATGTATCCCAACAGGCAATTTCGTCAAAAACCCACTCTGTAGGAGAGTATTTGCTGTTGAAACGGCAATCGTAATGAATGTGATTTCAATAGACTACTCTAATCGTATTTGCACGTAATCGACTACTCTAATCTACTCCGTCGTAGAGGTTTTTTGGTGATTTTGGGTATTTCGGGTATACAGATGAGACTGACTCACCAATAATTGTTTCTATTCACAATAGAAAACCAAGACACCGGCACGATTTTTTGGAGTCATACTGTAGAATTATGTTTCAGTTAAGGCTGTATGATAATACTGAGACTGAGCTGAGGCATTTTTTTCCCTGCCAATCAGTGCCAAATACCAAGTTTTATAAAAATTGTTGAAAAATGAAGATATATTATTTCTTTTCAGATATAGAGTACTAGTTACTAATTTTTTATTATTGAGTGGCTCGATGATAAGATACTACCTTAAAAAGGAATAAATTTTCGCGGGAAGAAAATCCGCAAAATTAAATTCCCGTGAAAATTTTCAAAATTAGCCGTCCGCGAAATTAAATTCCGCAAAAATTTTCAAAATTGGGCGTCCGCGAAATTTTCCAAAATTTAAAAAAGAGATACAAATACCATCATTAAACAAACAAATTTTCCCCAAAAATCCAAGAATTTACCCTTTTTGGCTGGCTTGTATTTTGCGATCCGCGAAAATTAACCAAATTTCCCGCGAAAATTAACTAAATTTCCCATCCGCGAAATTAAATTCCCGCAAAAATTTCTTCCTTTAAGGTAGTCTTCTTGCTCCGGCCATTTTTTAATCATCACGATTATTTCATTGTAAATGGTTTTCAAAGGCGAAATGAAATATATACTACTATACATGCTATCAGGCCTAGAAGTGTTTCAATTCAAATTATCAAAATTTTGCTCTCCACAGTACTGCATGTTTCGCTGAAAAGAAAGAGTAATGCGCGTTCCATCACATCCATGTATCGTGTGTTACACCAGCAGTCTCCTCTTGATAAATCATCAACAATACATACCGAAAGTGAAGAGCTGCTGGACACTGCGATTGTGGAGGAGGGACGAAATGCATGGGACAGTATCGAACACGACATCGCTGATCTCACCACATTCAATCTCTTGAAACAACACTACCAGCAGCGGATCGAAGAGCTGGAGAAAGATGCTATTGCAGAAGAGGAGGATGTGTTGTTAGGTGAGGAGACTGGGCAAGAGGTTGGTGCCAAGAAGGTAGTAAAGAAGAAGAGAAAAATTGTTCCCAAACCTCCAAGAAAGAAGAAACTGGGAGACCAGTTAACCTACCAGAGTGAGCAAAATGTTTTGGCTGAAATCGATATCTACACTTTTCTCGGACAAGTAAGTCGATTTGACAAATCTACTGCACGGCCATTTGGTTTTATTCAGTGTGGCCCAAAAAACTTCGGACTCTCTTTATACATGTGTGTTGATACAGCAGCAGGGTGGCCACTCATACTGGAAAAACTAGAAAATACTGGAATATACTTGAAAAAAAAATTGGTACTTGATTATACTTGAAATATTCATTTTTTTAACATTTTCCAGTATAATACTTGAAAATTGCAAAATTATACTTGAAAATACTGGAATTTCAAT
>JAYRBV010016557.1:0-10190 GCA_036023255.1 Mitrocomella polydiademata
TAAAGATGTACAAATATCAGATTCAAATTCTTTAATTTTCTTCCACAATGCTCAATGGTAAATTATAAGAACTTACTGTACTAGCTAAAGATGTACAAGTATCAGAAATCGAACTCAAGAATGTAAAATAGCGATTAACAATAACTTAACTCTATCAGGGGTTTCAATTAAAAGTTATTGAGATGAGACTTACCTACAATAAGGTTAGAAAATAATATCAATCCGGGTCCATTATGTTAAAAATCATGAAATTTTAGTGACTTATAAATTCATGCACTGCGTATTAACGTGAATTGGTACTGTAGCAAGCAATACTTAGATGAGCAAAATCATTGCATTACGGTACTAACGTGTTTTGGTAGCAAGCAAACTTATTTGCAGAAACAGCCACAGGGAGAATGGACAGGGAGAATGAGAAATGTGTTTTCTGCAAAGTTTTCTACTCCTTGAAATCTATAGACTATAGTGTACTATGCTTCCTGAAAAGAGCCACTTATTGGCTGTTTCTCTGTAGGTTGCTTCAGAGAGAGATCAAATCAGTATCTAGTAAGTGGTTTTATAAAAGAAATTCCTCTTAGTTGTTGGTATGAGAATGTTGTTCTGCTTATTTCTTTATACTTGCAACAGTCAGATTTATCGGAGATGAATAGAGGTGGGATTTTCGTTATCAAAAATGTCTCCTCTTAATTACTGTCATTTAGATGTGATCGTTATATTTCATACATCTGTTATGTCTTGTTTATACACTACGATGGAGAGCTATCATTATCATAACATTTTATTAATCCAACGAATTAATAAGAGACGTGAAAGAATGACAGCAAAGCTTTTCCAAAAGTTGTTTAATTCGACGCTAGTTATGAAAATGTTTACAACTCGTATCTCTTAATTCTCTTGAAAATTAAGGTATGCTTGTGTTGTATAGATAATGTTTTTTGTTTTCATATAAATACACAGATTAAGGTATAATTTTTGACGAGATGTCATCAGTTTGCAAGAACAATACAGCGCTGTATGAGATGGGAACCGATGCAATTTTCAAACAACTGCTCGATTAATTTGACTTGAAATACAAACTGATTGGATAATAAGCTGTTTGTACCGTTTGCTTATTGGTTTGGTTGGAAAGTTAGAGAAAGAGGCTGTACCCGTAGGACCGTATCACCTATCATCTCTAGACGACCTTGGCATTTGCAAGTATGGCTCGCTTGGATTCACATTGTATCGATATTCGAACAAGATCGGTGGAGAAAGTCTTAGTTCCGCTAATTGCCCAGGTAAAAGATGTCAGATATTTTGGTTATCTAGCACATTTCTACAATAACATAACTGTTTTCTTTTTGAATGTTTACAATACTCTTAAACAAGTTTGTCTAGTTGGTGTTTTGAAAAAATACGGCTGTCTGTAACGGTGTTTATAGTGTCAACAAACCAGAATATTTGACATAAGCTACACAAGGTAAAAAATATCATGTAGTCCATCTGTGCATGATATGTCACCGACGATCAAACTAAAGTACAAAAAACACTGGGGTACTTTTTTCGCAATTTTTAAATCCTATCCTAACTCGAATATAATGACAATGTCATTAGTCTAATTCTAATGAAGGAAAACCTTTTTAGCGTTAATTTCCTGAGGGTAATTATTACTGTATTAGGAAATAAGATGTGTTTCTTATTTTAGCAACTTGATTTGGCCAGACTTTTGCTTAGTCAGAGATGTCATACAACTGCACATTTTCGAGTGTTGTTGTTTTACAGTAAATTGTCAATATCTACAAACTTTGTTAGATTTGTTGTATTGAAAGAACCTAAACCACTCCGATAAGAAAATAAATCCACGCGAGGCCTTATAGTATGACCTGCGCCAGGCTATTTTTAATTTTTCTTCTTTTTTTTATTGTGTTGTTCAACATTACTGACAGAAACATTAGGGTTTACCAACCGCCAGACCACAGAATATTCTGACACACAAAAAAATGCAACAATGTGTTCTTTGGTGTGCTAGGGTGATTGGATTTAGAGCTTGTCAAAACAAGAAACTAGACTTTACAAAAGTATTGCTTGCTTATCCTATAAGCTGATTATTTTATGGGGGCACATCTTTTTATTAATTTTGTTCGTTTATCAATAATCTCCATTGAAGGAATAACTCAACATACTTCACACAGCATATTTTTATAGAGGGTGTTTAGGACACAACAGCGCTATTCTTATGTTGATGAAATGGTGGATAGTGTTATTAAACAAGACTCTCATCCTCATATGTCCTCATCGTTTCATAAATCATTACAAAGACGTTTTTCTGACACATTATATATATTGATTCGTAACATGATGAAAATAAGAGCACCAACAGCATAAAATGAATAAACGAATTTTTTTTCTCCTTATTCTCTCTTTAAAAAAAAATTATTTGAAATCTTATCGTGTAATTGATACATATATGTGTGAGGGTTTTGCGCTTTTCATCATTTAGTTCATTTTGAATGGGTTTTATTTACGAAGACTTTCAAGTTTTAATAGGATAGAGGTTTTTATAAATCTAAGCTTTGTATAAATCACAAAATAAAAAAACAGTCAAATCAATGCAAAGTTTGGCACTATTTCAATCATATAATACCTACATCACTTTCAATAACACCCATAATGATGAAAAAGCTTTACACATCTTTAAACTGAGCGAGTCTTTAGAATTTCACAAACCCAAGTTGCAATTAGTAATCTTATTCACTCTAATATGTTGTTCTAGAAAATATCAATTTGTTTGAAATCTATTTAAAAATTTCCATTCTAACTGTTGGGAACTTGGACCCAGTAATGATGCATTATAGGACAAACTCAGAACCCTACGCCAGCAGCGTAGTCACACGCATCAGAGGGAGAGCCTTTTTAAATGGTTTTGGTCACCTTTCTTGACTATGTTCTAAATTCGTAGATGTTACTGCTTATTTTCTGTTTCAGGTTGATCTGTTTTGTTTTGTTTTTCTATTCCTACTTTTCAATTTTAGTTGACTGTTGCACTGATTTTAATTTTGATTTTTTTTATACATAATATTTATTTATTTTAATTGAGTATTTAATCTATAGGGATAAGAACCATTGTAATTTATGGAAGCCGAAAAAAAATAAAATAATAATACGCCGCTTCTACGGAACCACTAAACCACCTAGACATTATGTTTGTGTGGGGTTACCCTGTTATGTATTCCCTGGCCTTTCAAAGTCATCATATTTTTGTGTCCTTGGTCTTACTTTTTTTCCAGATAAAATATTTGTAAACATTATGTCTAGTAAGAATTGGATTAAGCATTAGATTATTTGAATGAAACAATCTGCTTATTAGCTTATGTATACGATGTAACATTTTAATTAATTTATTTATTTATTTATTTATTTCAGGTTGGCATACTTGTCAATCATGGAATTAACGGTGGAGGGGTTCCAACAATGGTTAAAAGTGCTCTACCAAATCTCGAACTTTCTATCTTTAAATTCACAAGTATTGGCCATGAGATGGGAAACGCAAATGTTGATATTAGAGGTAGAAAGTTAACGCCCATTTATAATGCAAACATTTGGTAAATTCTATATTAAAAAGTCTTTCTAAATCAAAGTTTCTCACTACAAAATAGCCTTTATAGTTTTTGTTTTTACGTCGATTTGTAATTCTCGATTTCAAATAAGTCAAATATGGTCCGCGACGGCGGGACGAGGAATCGAGAATCAGAAGCGCATTCAAAATAGTCTAATCACCTCAGATGAAGAGTGTTTGCCAATGATTTAATGACCATTCAATTGTGAACTAAACACCACCGCAGAAGCTCTTTTTATTCTGCATACGCCAGTCAAGGTTTACATTTCTTTTTTAGATGACATGTTCGATTCTTGCGATGCTACGAACAAAGCATGTAACATAATCGTCTCTATCTTGAATTGCGATGAGAATGGAAATACCAACGAAAGCAAATCACTGCCGGATGCTGCTAGGATTCTTTTGTCAGCTGTCACCAGGATCCTCATACTGGCAGATAGGACGGCTATTGTCAAATTAGTCAAATCTGCTACTAAGGTTAGTTTCTTGTCCCCCTTATTGAGAGTAGGGGAAATGAAAAATGTACCCCCTTTGTTGAGGGTAGGGGAAATTCCAGGGGTAGAATTTTAAGGGTATACCTTTTTTATGGACTTACTTGACTGGATTAGGAAGCTAGGCCAAGAAAACTAAATCCTCAACAGGAAAGATACCGGGAAAACCCATTTCTATTAGAAATTCTCAGTATCACCAAAATTATTAAAATTTCTAGTTTTCTATTGATATGACATGAAATATTGTGTGCATCAATAGTCAACAGACTAATGTCCATTTTACGGGGCTGTACAACCAATTATTTGCCCTTGAAATATTGTGTGCATTAATCATGAATAGACGCAACAGTCTAATGTCCATTTTCCGGGGCTGTATGTCTTTGTCTTTGCTCCTTTGTCGATAGAAGAACACTATTCCTGGTAATCTTTTCATTGGGGTATCAGTAATCTTTTCATAATGGATATTTTCCCCTTAAAGGTTGATGAACGTTTGCAGGAATTAGAAAATGTCACCAATTTCACGGAATTTGTAAATGCGTTTAGTCAGTTTGGTGGTGATATGGTGGAACTTGCTTACATCTCTGGTGAACGACAAAACGTATGTTACTATTTATTTTACAAATTCATTTATTGCTCGCAACAAACCTAATTCACTTGTCACCAACGTGTTAGGTCTTCCCGACTAATGTTGCCGCGCTGTATACGTAAAACTTTTGTCTTGCCCTGTACTTAGGTACGTACTTACAGAGTCTTTAATCAGAGTTTGGTTAGTCTGTACCAAACTGCCGAGCGGTATGGGATTTTATTTCTCCCCGAAACAGACTAGCGATGCGTTCGGGTGTAAAACTCTTCGAAACTTAATGTGAAAGCGGACGAAAATTCCACTTTAGACTACAATCAACAGTGCTTTGTAGCCACATTTATATTACATTGCGTACACGTAGAAATTAGGTATTATGATAAAAAATCCAATTCTCCTTTTAGGACTTAAAAGAAGACTTACAACGAGCAGAAGTGTGTGCAGCAAGAGCGATTCTAGAAAAATCAACAATGATGCTTTTGACAACTTGTAAGGTCAGTATCTAAAGAAATCATTAATTCAAATGATGACACGGAGATATGATGTTTTGGCTTGGTAATGTAATTCTAATAGAAGCCTGCCTTGTTCAAAAAATCGCCTTTGAAGGAGTGTGATTTTATTGAAACGGCATCCAAAAAGTAGAAGACGCACTCCGCCTTAGTGTTTATTCAAAGTTTACCTGCTTTACGTCCAGCGTCCAGCGGCGTATTTAGAATGTATCTGCCAAGGAATGTGAATATGTTCTAAGTATTCCGTTGTAAGTCATAATTAATTAAATTGACCTTTTGTTACATATTGTTACTTCATTTTACTTTGGAGGAGCGTGACTCATGTATGACATTTCAGTAGAAGGCACACTCCAACATATTGTTCAATTCTATTTCAGACTTGTTTACGTCATCCTGATTCACCGTTCACCAAAGGCATAAGAGGAGCTGTATTTCAAAGCATGCGCGATGCCATGGTAACCTTAAAAGCCGTCATCGAAGACAATGAATGTCCTGGCAAAAGTTTTTGTTCAGGGATATGTTTAGATTTTAATGCTTTAAAGGTGACGAATTTCTCTAGATTTTCTTTAGATTATATTCCTACCAAGTTCTCTTTAATTCAAAATACTTGTATATTTCAAGCAAATAACTATCAATTTTGATTCAGGTTTGATTGATTTTACAACTTCAAAGCAGTCAAGTAGAGCTTAGCATCCTTTAGGGCTTTCATGTTGACTCTTCATGCCCTTTGACTAGTAACTCGGTACGAAAAACCTTGCTCTTGTACTTTTTGTAGGACGGTTTAGATGGTTGTGTAGAGAATCCCAAAGATTTTGTGCGAATTGAATGTTTACTGGAACAATTAGATAACATCAACATTGACATGGAAGATATCATCAATAAAGAAAATTTAGAAGCTGCAAGAAAATCGTTATTAAAAGCATCAATCTTACAATCAAAAGAATTTCACAAACAACTCCTCGACCAGACTAATGATGACCAGGTTGGTTTGTAGTCTGTGTGTGACCATTTATCCGCTCAGGTACACAGACTGATGACTATTTCAGTTTTCAGTTTTTGCGTTTCTAAATGATCGTGTTTTTGTGATTTACCATGTATTGAAAAACGAGGTTTACCTTCAGACTACCTAAAACAAAAGAGGCGTGGTCACACAGACTAAATAGTTTTCTTCTCTTCAAATATGTTTTGAATAACCTTATCTCTACATAGTTTCGTTTACATTTTGTGGGTTGTATTAGGGAGATGCAGGGAAGTATTAGGAAGTTTGAATTTGAATTCGAAATAGCCTAGGAAACGTATTCTTTGGTTTGAGTCAGCATCCTTTTCTTTATTCTTGACAATAATTCTCATCCACAAACAAATAGGTTATTGGCGAAGATGAACAAATTCGAGAAATATTGACATCAATTGGTGATGTCTGCCAGGAAATGATTCAAGAGGTATAATACAAATTGTAAAATGTCCATTCAGGTTTTGGTAGAAATACCAGGTACAATCCTATAAGCTGTGCCGTGCTGAACTAAAAACACGGATTCTCAGTAAAGGCTTGGTTTGACTGTGGATTTATTAGGCCGATACTTAGCGAATTTTGAACGGCACAGCCTAACTAACAGGCTTCTAAAAGTACCTTGATCCTAATGATTTATGATGTACTTCTGCTATTTCAGTTAAGTAAAGCAAGCGCAGAGCAAGTCTTTGAATTGATTGACAAGACTGTGTACAAGGATGTGCTGAGAGAATTAAAAGACTCTGCGTTATCTGGTGAAGAACAACAAGTGATTGATACTGCTGTCAAGTTAGAAGCTGTCTTACAAAATATACTGGAGGTAGTAAATTGGTAGCCTGCAATTGTTTGCTTTGGCGGCACGATTCTGTTGTTAGAACATCTGCATAATGAATCTAAATTCAACTAGCCCCGCGAGTCTATTTAACATAAACTCAACTAGCCCCGCGAGTCTATTTAACATAAACTGATGTGATTATCTATTTGTCTCTCACCAATTTCTACCATATTGTTCCTACTACAGTTTGTTATTCATCCTATAAAGTTGTCTTTACTAATAGATGTATTTATCATGGTCTTGGAATCAGACTAGTTCTACTAACGACGGTACTGCGCAGTATTTTGGGTCTAGAATTCAAATTGGGATACCATGTAACTGGTCAAAACTCCGTTAAACAACGACGCATTTTGGATAGAATGGGAATTGTCTCAATTTCCCCGACAAATTTAAGAGACTTTTCTATAAACGAACGTACGAACAATTAGTTGAGCTACATGTTCTTTACATTCCTAAAAAAGGCCATCTTATCATTAGTTCTCTGTTTTTTCAGGTAACAAAACTGACAAAGAATACATGTAGTTATGACGCGTGTATTATTACCGCAACGCGATTGGAGCAAAACCTTATCCGGTTACTACCTCAGGTAATTTTTAGTCTGTATTTTTAATTATTTGTCAAGGTCTGAGAATCAGACTAGTAAATTTTGTGTTGACCCAATCCTGATTTGTCCAACTTTACCACGTTTTCAATTATTTGAAGAGAAAAATATTTTACTATGAAATAAAGTCTTTAGGAAATTTTTGATCACTACGTCATTATGCACCATCTAGACTAGGATTTTAAGGTTTTAACAAATACAACATTGAAATACTGAAACTTAGCTTGGGGATTGTATAGTGGCAGTAGAGCTGATTCTGGACCCTTCTAAAAGAAGCCGAAAGATCCCCCCCCCCCCTCAAGGCTCTAATGGACATCTAGAAGGGTTATCAAGACTGTATACATTAATATATTATTACTATACTGATACTACTTGGAAGCAAAAATAATTCATTATGGTTTATTTTTTCTTTTAGGCTATAGACGCTGCGAAGATGCTATCTGCTCATTCGACTAGCAAAATAACTCAAGAGAATTTGGAAGTGTTTATTGACGTGTGGGACACTCAAGTTGACGAATTAGTTGCTTTATTAAGAAATATAACGGAAGGTGATGATGATAGTAAGTATTTCATATTTACAGTGCGTATAAAAAAAAGATACAACTATAAAATGAAACAAATTATTCAATTTTGTATTTTTTTCAAAGTATTCTTATATAGAAACATCTTCTTCAAGAGTATTTTTACGTAGAGAAAGTTAATCTTTAAAATACCTTTGAAAAAAAGAGGAACGCGTTTATTTGATACATACTGTATTGTGTTCCTTATTATAACCCGTATTTTACTAACAGAACATCGTTTATGGTGTTAAACGAAAAGGTAACCGGTAGATTGATCATCTTTAGTGGATGTTCAAGAGTACGGAATTTATAAAAAGAATTCTGTTTGTGAATTGTAAAGAAATTGCAAAGATTGTTAAAAAAAGATTTCCTGATGGTGGAAACGTTTCACTTAATGCTTTTCAGGCGTTCCTCTTTTCTGTAGAACATACATGATACCAGTTGGTCTCAAAATCCGCGAAACATCACGTTTCAGTGGTAAATTAATGGTCAAGTCAACGATAGACAAAATCTATTTACTATATGCGGAAATCTGCGGATCCGCAGGTTGGAATCAAGTATGGCGTTAGTGGAATTACCAATATTTTTTTTGGAGTGTTGGAAAATAATAGTAATAATAACAGGAAATTCTTCCTTGGTCTTTATTTCCTATGTTAATTATTTCATCTAAGATATACTTATGGTTTATTTTTTATCTCTAAGTTGAGTCTTGGTGTTTTTAGAAAGATTGTAGGTCATCATTTATTATAACTTTCCCATTTTAAAGACTATTTTCAGATTTCCTATCGTCAAATTCTATTTTAGGTACAGATTGGTTGTCTATATATATTCCGATGGCTTCCAAATTAAAATCGTAAAGAACTCACTTTAGATAAATGATATCACAAATTGCACGATATGTACGTAACAGTTTCTGCACCTTTTTATTACAACTTCACTTTTTGCTGTGCACTCTTTCCATAAACCTTTAAATGGCGCGTCCGAAAACTTTGCATTCATCTTCGGACGTACTGTATCCTAATCAACATTGCGTTCAAAAAATAACTACATTATGGAACTATCCTTCTCTTGGTACAAGAAATATAACGTACATTTATTGTGTTATGAATATTATCATTTTTTTGGACGCACTGTTTGATCTATATCTATAATATATCCATTGGGGGCATCCACATAACGTACGATAAAATAAAAACCCCTCCCTCCCCTTGTATGCAATATACGTTACATCTTGCTGTAGTTTTTTTTCCTACCATACGCTTTTACATACCCCCCACACATTCCCTTCTTGGCGCGTACATACTATGTGGATGCCCCCATTCTATTAATAATATAATATGTATATTCACTCATATATAATTTGGATGCACATGTTAATATATAAGCACTCTGCAACTCATCTGCGCAATATAATCACGATGGCATAATAATTAACAAGTGGAGGAGTGTTTTCCAATTAATAGCGTATCTCTTGAATCACACTCCTCCACATAAGTTTTGAAGAAAATTGAAGGACAGAAAATTAACAGCCCATTACATCATTATGTCTTTTGGGTAAATTGGAAATCTTAAATACAAATTAAATTTATCCTGAATATTGACAGTAAAATGAAAGTAACATCTCAAATTTTAGAATTGCACGAGGTCTTTAAGTATACGATATAATCCATAAGTTCTCAATATCGCCAAAAGGAAACGAGATAAAAATCTGTGTTTGCCCTAACAGAAGACTAACAAATTAATTTAAGCCAGGGGCTGAGTCCAATTTGAAAGTAATTTCGTACTCCCTTGATGATTACGACCGAATTATATGTCAGAGAAACTCTAAATAATATCCTTTGACTTATACATCAGTAGTGTGATCCACATAAAATGGTACTACTATTAACCAGGTACCGGTACCATTTTTTATGGATCACCCTGTACATTTTGATAAGTTCATTTTGACCTGTAGGAAGTCAATGCAGTTTTCATCTAGGTAGAAACGCATTGTTTTAATGGGAGATCCTCGTG
>JAYRBV010016579.1:0-12312 GCA_036023255.1 Mitrocomella polydiademata
GCTTGTAACTTTCACTGCGTAAGCAGTCTCTTCAGCGTCCTTGCGACGCTGGTTTACCAGCTAGTCTATATAATAAAGGCCGTATTTTGTATCTATCTATGTTTGTACGCATTTCGAAATGGTAGACGAGCTGTGTATTTTGAGATAACTTTTCAATAAAAACAAACTTTTTTAAAACTCCGATGGGACTAAACTATTTGACATTTTCTAACGACACGAGGGAATCAACTTAATGACTTTTATAGTTGATAGATAGACTTTTTACAATTACAAAATTAAATCCCAACGGGAATGATAATTGAATACCCATGGGAACTAAAGCTTCAACGCATAAATAAATAAACAGTTTGTTATATAAATGAGTTGATATTGAAGAGTTTATCGAGTCTACAAGCGCAATGCTGTAGGTGCGAACTCATATAATGGAGAAGGCGATGGCTGGCATTCTAACATGATCAGCATCCTTGAAATTACCTGATGACAGATCCGTTTCCTCCTTGCCCGGCACGCTGAAGCTCTAAAGGCACGGACGGAGAAAAAGGATCTGACACTTCGAGTGTGCCGCTTTGATCTTTTGCATAGGCCAGAGCTATGCACTTTGGTGGATGATACGCTGTACTTCGCATTCATAAAATGTAAACATTAGAGCCCAGGCAGTAACGCCTGGCCGCCAGCCGTAACGCGAACTTTCTCCCAAAACAGCTCGGAGTGACAGATTCTACTTTCTGCCTGGTGCCTTTAGAGCTTGCGTGTCCATAAGAAGAAAGATTGAATCTGTTATCAGGTAACCTTGAAAAGAATTGTCAATTTTCAGTCCAAAATTGCCGTAATTTACAATTTTCATGTTGCACATTTTTTGGTTGTACGAATTTAATTGAAAATACACTTCCATTTTGATTTTTTCTCCGTGACATAATTTCTAAACCGAGAACAAAGAATATTTAACGATTTGATAATTTTTCCGTCGTTTAAAAGAGAAAAGCTGCGACCGTTTCACAAAGCATTGCAAAAAACAATAACTTTCATCAAGATGGATCTGTCGCCCTCAGCTTACGGAAAATCAATACAAAAATAAGAAACTGGCAAGGTCAAATTAAATGATTAAAGAGCGGAGACAGGTTATTTTGATAAAACTAATAAGAATGTCTTAAAGATGTACAAGGTTATCCACGCACTTTACTTTACTCCTACGAGTGCAAAACGCAAACGTTGGATGCTACTTAAAAATTATAATTCCGTATATGGACTGAAGGCAGATGTGAAAACGAATTTGGTAAATCCTTTTTTGCAGGGTTGGGTAAAGGGATTATAGAATTATTAGTTGGTAGAATGTTAGAATAAAAAACGCTTGGAAATATAAATTTCAGAATTAAAAGACTAAGGAGTATCTTTTAATGTTTTAATATTTTTACTTTGGTGGGAGCTTCGTTAAAACTTCTTTCCGATCGATTTGGAAGTTTACGCGACCCTTTGTTATTTATACTTTTTCAAACAGACCACGAGGTCTTCCTTATTAAAAAGTATATTTGTGATTTGCCTCCTCTCTGTTGTACTTTAAAGGAAGAAATTTTCGTGGTTTTTTGCCCTCTCCGCAAAAGTTTCTTTCGCGAAAGTTTTAAAAAGCAGTCATCCGCGAAAGTTTCTTCCCGCGAAATACAAACCTTTCGTGGTTGGGCTGAACCGCGAAAGTTTCTTCCTTTAAAGTAAACCAATGAAAAAAAAATGACACTTTCACTTGTTGGTTGTTGGTTGGCAGTCTTAGTGTCATTGTTTCTTCTCATCGATCCAAAATATTTTTTATCAGTTGAAAGATTAATGGAACAGAATGGTTTTAAAGGGACAGAAAAAACATGCGCATTAATTTGAAAAAATTACTCCTTTTCAGGTATGATTTCCTGATCATAAGTTGCGTGTGTTTGGTTGGTAATAATATAACAGTAAATTAACAGTGGACCCCAGTGGAAATAACTTCAGCGCTTATTTAGTGGACTGGGTTTTTCTGGGTTATCCACTTTAACTATTGTATATCTATCTATCTATCTATCTATCTTCTACATCGGATAGTCGAGTAATCATTTATTATAGAAGGCCTTCACAGGAAGAAAATGTCTGGCGTGCGATCATCGCACGCCATGCTATTTTATGTGCGCCATTAATAGAACTTTTAGGCGTGCGATCATCTCTCGCCATTCCTGTGAAGGCCTGTTATAGGGATGAAATTACTGCGAAATTGATGAAAGACAATTCGCAAAAAATATTCTGAAAGTACCCCAGATGTATTTCAAACAGGGTGGCCACTCATACTGAAAAACTGGAAAATACTGCAGAATATACTGGGGGAAAAATTGATACTTGATTATACTGGACATTTTTTTTACATTTTCCAGTATAACACTTGAAAATTGCAAAATTATACTTGAAAATACTGGAATTTCAATTGATATGTATGTCTCGATCACTTTATAATAATTAAAAGGTTTCTCTTTAAATAAGTGAACTTACAAACACGATTTATTTATATATTTACAATAAGATTTCGAAGACAAAAGTTTAAATTTGAAGTATAGAGGGCTAACATAAACATACTGGCAGTATCTGTACAGTTTTCTTTTTTTCTTTCTTTGACGATTATCATAGTACCTAACAATCCTGGAAACTCTTTTGATTCGTATTAACTCCTGAAAACTCCAGGAATTTTTTTTTTTTTTTTCAATTTAACATATTAATGTATGTATTTGTTAGTGTAGCTGTTTTGGGCCAAAGTAAAGACCCCAAATAACAAAAATTTTCAACTCTGTTTTCATTTTCTGAAAGATAACATTAAGATAATGGTTATTCTTATACGCATCCTAATAGAGTTTATTAAGGAGAGAAATGTTTCTTCTTAGCCAAGTGATCATTCCGGCATAATTTGATTTGTGTTTGTCGGCAGTCATCTCGGTCAACCTTGAGTAAAATTTTGATGCCTCACGACCCGACCCATACCACCTGTTGCTGCAAACACTATTACTACTTGAATCGTTGTAGATTCGTTTCTTCTCCCCTCGTTGTCGCTTTGCCAGGAATCGTACGCATCAAGTATGAAACCAGCAATTTTTGATAGAACTTTGACCTCTTTTATTAGCTCGTTGATTTTATTTTCGACATATCGTGTTTTAAATTTTTTGAGATCCAACTGTAGCCCCAAGATGTCGTTTTCCTTCGGTCGTGATGTTTACATTTGAACCATCGAAGACTACTTTAGCCTCATTTTCGGCTTGTCTGGTTGGAACATAATCTATCCCACTATTTTCGTAGTTCTTTTACTTTACCAGAAGCAGTGATGTCATCAACGTATCCTGCATTTACCTTTTCTTCATTCGATAATTCAGTTGATTCGACTTATGAGTATCATCGGGATAATGGCGATGGCATATATATAGCCCGCTTCGTGTCCCGCGCATGTCTGAAGGCATCCTACAGAGTTGATAATGTCATCTCAAATTGTCTGTGTGCCAACTTTTCCTGCGATTCTTCGGAGAATTTCACCGACTCCGATTGGTCGTATGCCTGGATTTCGATGCAAGAAGGGCTGCCAGTGATTCAGGATCTGTTTCTTGTGTGCACAATTTCTTAATGACGTCGGCAAAAGCTCTGCATAGATCGCTCGAGCTTGTACCGTACCTGTTCGATGTGAGTTTTCGACACCATCCGTTTGCGTCAAGCCCTGGAGGACTTGCTCCGCTTTTTGTCTTTAAAGCAGCTTCCCTAACTTGTTGAAAATATGAAGCGATTTGAATAACTACTCCAAAAGTTATTCAAATTTTAGTTCTCAGTAATTTTTGCGAATTTCGCGAGTTTTTGGCAAAATTGCGAAATTTAATTCTCGCGGAAATTATGAAAATGTGTAAACTCGCGAAACTCGCGAAAATTAATTCTCGCGAAAATTAATTCCCTTACGGTAGATAAACATTTTTCAATTATTAAGGTTTTAAAGGAAAAAATAGCTATTCTAAGGGTATTTTAGGGCTTTTACAGCAATTTTCTTCGTTATTATCAACTCGCGAAATATCTTGACTCAGTCGCTTCGCGAAAATTAATTTTTTTTCCTGAAAATTAGTTGAAATTCAATTACCTTGAGTGGCTTAATTTTCGTGAACCCCCAAATATTTACGTTTTGCGTGGATTTAATTTCGCGAATCGTCACATTCAAACGATTTCGCGTAGACTTATTTTCGCGAGAGCAAAGAAGTTTGACTTTTTTGGGGGGGGAAACGGAAAAAATTGAAGGAAAAATGCATTTCGCGAAAAAGCATTCAGGCACAGAATTGATATTTATACCGCAGATGCCTGCGGGTTTTCTTATTCGCCTGCAGGTTTTCTTATTCGCCTGCAGGTTTCCTTGTAAATATTTACTGTTCTATTTATTTTCGAAATCTCCCACCCTCCGCCTGCGGGTTTTAAGGTTTCCTTATTCTCCTCGGATTTTCTTCTTTTTCAATCTTTTCCTTCTATTTTAAAACCCGCCTCCTTCTGCGGGTCTTGAGGGTTACCTGAGGGTTTCCTCATTCTCCTTAGATTTTTTAAATTGATTTTGCTAGGGTTAGGGTTAGGATCAGTGCATTATGTAAAATCTGAGGAAATGAGAAAACCCTCAAAACCCGCAGGAGGAGGCGGGTTTTAAAATATAAGGGACAAAATGAAAAAGAAAAAATTCCAAGGAGAATATGGAAACCCTCAGGAATCTGCGGCAAGTCTCTTGAAATCTGTTGGTTTACTCCGAAAAAGGCAAAAATTCGCGAAAATTAAGCCACTTAAGGTATGTGGTCTTCAAAGTATTGCCAATAATTTTAGAACGAGTCGAGGTAACTAATTTCCACAGGTTGTAGGTGTTTCGCAACGTAGGCAAGACCGTCATTGATAAAAGTACTACTTAACACTAAAGAGGCCTACCTAGAACTGCTCAATACTGAAGAGGTTACCCTGGGTAAATACTGAAGAGGTTACCCTGGGTAAATTCGTCAATAATAATGACCGCGGGGAACTTCTTGACTTGGAAATTGTTTATCCTGGGGTATTTAACGTTCTAGTTTTAAAGAATATTATAAATGCCTTTCGGGCTTGCTTGCTTTCCAGAAAAAACACGAATTAAAACAAGGTCAAAGAATTTGGAAGTCCTAGTTATCTAGGAGTTTGAAAATGAAAACTATTTCTTCATTTTTTTTTTTCATTTAGCAAAAAGGAGCAGAAAAATTTTCCCCGCAGTAAGTGAACCCCTTTGATAATCATATCAAGCATGCCGGACTTTTTGTTGAAATTTGATCGCAAATCAATTTTGATTGTCTATTTTAAACATTTTGTTCCCATTAGGTACCAGTTCCCTTCATTATCTAAAATGGCTGAGATGCTTGTACCTGTCATGGAACATTTCAGGTAATATAAAATCTATAATATTGTCGTATTCACCGGATGACGTAATCGCCAGTTAAAAATGGTGTACGTTACCCCTCTCTATTAAATGCAAAACATTTTGAAATAAGACCAACCAAGTGAATACTAGGTATCGAGTGTACAAATAAATAAAGCTTATTTCGGTACCCCGAAATGTACTATCGTAAACGAACCAACATTGAAACCATTCTTTTATAGTTTGTCTGATGCAATCGGACTGGGTGTTGGTGCAGGCGCAGGGGTTTTAATTCATCTTGCGGTAAGTCACCTTATCTTTGTGAAATGCAACCTGATTAAACAAAGTGTACATGTTTCTTCTTGTAGCCCAAATACTTTATTATGACGTTCTCCATTAAAATACCTGAAAAATCTTTTTGTCTGCTCCAACGTGGTCTTTTTTTAATTTGGAACAATTTTAATCCCCTTCCTTCATACCGCCCGCGCCAACATAACGGAGCTAACTCGTCACCATTCTTCTGCTTTTAAATACTCGCAACGTACGTACAACGTACACATAATAAATTCCGTGAATAATACATTCGAAACAGTTTTTTTTCGGACTGATCGTGTATACTGACTGTACGAAACTTTCTTAATTTTGCAGATGTTGAAACCAGATGTGTTCCTCGGAATTAGTGTGATCGACCCTGCTGGTAAAAGTCCCGGTTTCAAGGAATGGGGAGAAGAGAAACTGGCTGCTTGGCAACTCGAAACAAAAGGATTCAATTCATCCACTGAGAAATTTCTAATTTGGCATTTATTTGGCACAGTAAGATCCTCTTTCCATCTATTATTCCGCATGATATTTATTTAATTTAAGAATCTGTTTAATCTACTTAGATTAACTTGCATTTTTTTCTTGTCTATTTTTATATTGAAATACCTTCTAATTATAAGAACTCTACTGCCATCATACTGTTCATTTGTTGTGTAATAAGTTTTCTTTCAATTAAATCTCTTCTGTTATGAGCAAAGGAATTCTCCTCATAACTTCACAGACATTTTTTTCGGACGCGCAAACGTAATTTCGGACGTATCGTTGCACCTTCAAACACCACTCCTCATTTTTACTGCAGCCCTTTGTAGATCAACTGATCAGTTCTAATGACAACAGTAGAATATCTCAGCATCGAAGAACATGTCTGAAAACTTTTCAAATAATCCTTCGATTTGGTTTTGGTTGGTTTACGTTCCAATCCATTTTTCAGCTTAAGTGGTTAGTATGTAGGGAGGTACAAAATGTGGCTCAATAACATGTTATTGACACAATCATGCAATATTGTCACTCGTCAATGATTTTTCTACAGTCGGCTTTTAAAGGATTAAGTCTTCAAATCGAAATTAAAGATGGTTAATTCATCAGAGAGATAAATACAATGTAATTTTCCTTTAATAGAAATTAAGAAACATTTCAGCGGGAAATGAGGAATTTTTATGCATGGATGATTACATGTTCGTGCGGACGTCAAAATGATTTTGTAGGCGCAATTAGGAGAACTTTCCTCTTTGTTGTCACTGCATCAAATCAAAGCCTTATTGTTCGCCCCATTTCACACCCCTTGAAATATATATCCACTTTGCTTTACAGAAAGGCAAGAAGAAGGTCAATATGGATATGATTGATCAACATATTAAAGAAATTACCGCTAACCAAAATCCACACAATCTTGCACAATATGTTAAAGCATACATGCAGTAAGTCCCCTTCCCCGTTTTTTTTTGTGAATTGAGGAAATGACACGGAAATATGTTAGGGGACAATCATTTTATATATTGATATACTGCATTTTTTTATGCTCTATCTGTCTTATTCCATTTCCCTATTTCAAAGATTGCTTTGTTCCACTTGTGTTTAATTTTCCTTATCCAAGTTAGGATAAGGTTTTTTTTCTTACTTTCCTTCTTTAGCCATTGTTTCATAATGGTGATTTTTTTATGACCATTTCCGAAAGTCGTTTAATAAAGTCATTAAATTCTCCTCCCGGAAAGTATCAAGATTCTCTTTGTATCCATTATCACAATTATTGATCATTGTCAAAACTTAATTGCAAATTTTGTCACTCTATTTTAATATTGTTATAATTTCATCGTCGCTTTCGGAATTATCGTTCAATACACTGAATTCCTATAAGCCTTTACCTTTGTCAAAACAAGGAATTTATTCTCATGGATTCGTACTTTCAGAAAAAATTCTATTTCTATACTCTAAAACAAGGTTTCCATGGTAGCCTGTTATGGAAAGTCATTCGTGTTTTACATCCTTAATTTATGTCACTTTTCCATTTCTAGTCGCACCGATGTTATGAATGAAGCAAGTGAAAAGATAAAGTATGTATACCAACCAAAAATAATGGGGGTGGTGTTCTTTTTGGTGTCTTGCCATTTATCATGCCAATGCATGTCAATTAACTGTCATCAAACATGGTGCAAATGGGAAAACATAAATCAAATCACTCATGTTGTTACCATAGTAATCAAAAAGTATTTTTAGCCATTCATGAAAGCGTCATTTCTTCGCCTTCTTATTTTAGATGTTCAGTTCTCATTATCACCAGTGCGTATTCTCCATACAAAGATGAAGCAGTAAGCTCTTTAAATTAATTGCTATCGAAAAAAATACGTCATTATTCCATCTCGCAATAGGGATGGACCAATTATGCTCGATAACACATAAAATTCTGCTAGTCGAAAAATTAACCCAACCAGATTTCTTTTTACACAAACAGATTTTTGTGATTACCACTGGCGTTTCACTTAATTGCTAACTGAAGCATTTCTGATATTCTAAAGGAAAATTAATAGTTTAGTTCTCATGTTGCCAAGTTACAATAACCAATTTTGATGTTGTTTTGTCTAGCAAGCCTTCAAATCGAAATTGAATAATGCGAAATCGTCCGACATCTTAGAATGCACAGAATCTATCAATGTTTTCTTTGAGGATGTAAGTGATTTACTCAAACCCTTTTTATGGGTCACCGCCCGCCCGTGTGACATCTTAGAATGCACAGAATCTATCAATGTTTTCTTTGAGGATGTAAGTGATTTGCTCAAATGCTTTTTTATTGCCCGCGCGACCACACAGGTTGTCTTTCTTGGTTCATTTTTCTTCCCTGTGTCTTTGCCAAATCCGTTAATAATTAATTTGCGCAAGAAATAAATGATTGTAGCCTTAAAACTGACTTGACAGTTTCATGTCACGTCCAGCTTTCGTATCATTGATGACATGTGTTTCCTGATTCCCCAAAATTTAAGAAATCTAAAAACTAAATGCACGTTCCCTTTGGTTGTTTGTAGCCTAGGAAATACACGTTTTTCTTTGTATATTTAGCCTGGAAAATGTGGAGAAGGAATGTTACTTCTTATGCAAGGCTTGGGATTAGGTGAGTTAAGCTATTTCCTTTCAAATGTTCTTTCAATGTTGTTGTAATGCCTGGTTTAGGAACAACCCGTTTCTCGGTTGTATGAATCACGTATCCGGATTATTCTGTTCATGTCGGAATACAGGGAAGTACCGTTCTTCCTCGAAACTTAAATCCCGATTCCTCCCATAAGTTGAATGAAATGCTGATTGAATGAAATACTGATTTAGTAAGTAGTAATCTTCCTGTGTTGATTCTACACCGAGATAGTATGCATGGGCAACTAACCACTTGTTTCACGAGGAGAAATTCTTTATCGCTTTTTTATTTGTTACCTACGTGATTTAAAGATCGTATTCTGATGTTGTATGAATGTAATCTGTATGTTAATGGAGTTGACGAGTTGCCTATATTACTTCGGTCACAATTACCTACAGGGGGAGAGAGCGGAAATGAAATTATTCAATTTTGTGGATTCATTTAATTGTTTTCGTGGCGAACATTGGGTTGCTCGTAGCAACTAGGAAAATTGCTTATTATGTCTCCTCCTGCATTGAGAGAGTGGTTGATGTAAAAAGACTTTGCATATATTTTCTCCCTTCGGAGATCTATGGCACATAAGTTAATCAAACTCTCATTTCCGCCAATGGTTTCCTTAAAATCTCATTTTTAAATCGTTGTGTCTGTCTGTCCTTGAGTTTAAACTAAAGAACGAATCAGCGTATATTTTGTTTGGAATGAGTGAATCGCCCACTCAGGATCGAATCTTTATGGTTTGGCAAGACTTCAATGAGATTATTCTTTTTGCTTTTCTTGGATAACATTGTCAAGCTTGTGAAAGGATTTAGTTTCACTTCAAACTTAAGATTGCGCAAGACATCTCCTTTATTTGTTCTACATTATCTCAAAATAGAGAGAGATACTTTGAAAAGAGGAGAATTCCATTGGTTCACTTCTTTTATGTGGAAAAAAAAAGATCGACCTGATTTCGCAGATTTTCACAACAGCAAAAAGATTTTTACCTCAGATAAGACTTTTTCGAACTGAAAATAGAAATGGTAAAATGATGGATAGTAACAACCGCTATACACGTTTGCTTTTCTATACCATACATCAACGTTCAGATTGTCATGGTTAGAAATTAGTTAGGACATACTAGAGATTATTTCTATGACAAAACTAAAACACAGGCACATACAAACATCTCAAATTCATTTAAGGTTTAGACTTTTGAAAACTCGTTTTGCTAGCTGTGCATCGGTAACCCTGTTAAAAATAATCTTTGGTAAATTGAAAGAACACCTTTGATGACAAGACTGAAATGAATTTAAGGTATTGGTTGTCATTTTGTAATTGGATCAACTTGTAAATAACACGCCTATTAATTCGAACAAGCCGTTTAATTTGTTTTGCTGCAAGCGTGACCACCTTAACATCCTTCTCAAAGAACATCATCATCATCATCATAACATATCATCCAATCCCTCCCGTCATTAACCTAGATCCACTAATCTATTAAACGCTCTGAATATACCTCAAAAAAAATATATACTCTAAAAATGACAAACATTTCGCGTTTTCATTTTTTTTCATCCAACGATCTTTCCCCCGGAGAGTTACGCAATTTTAATGTGCTATTATTGATAAAAGGATGTAGGTTTTTGCCAGATCCAATATTGATTGTTGGATGGACTCAAAAATGTTTTTGTAGACATTTTTAAAAGTTTATTTTCATACATTTCAAAGTGGCACAATCTGTCTTGTTTGTTCAGCTTTTGAAAAGTACATTTTCAGCAATCGACGTTTGAATGCCGAGACGGAAAATTGTACAGTAATTCTAAATAGAACGAATGTTAATAGGTCCTCTTTACTTTTTAATTACATCCATTCTTTTTTGAAAGTGTCGCAAAAATTTGGTGGTGGATGCTTGTCATTTACAAGCGGAATCGGAAATCAATTGTTATTTCATTACACGACATTTCACTCACTTCTTATAAACCTTCATTATTTCAAACTGACTTTGCTGCAAGTTAAATGTAACGTTTCACTAGACGGGATCCCGTCGTTAACTTTATTCTCTCTTATCCTATAAACATTTTGAAAAAAATGTTTTTTCCAAGTCATGCTTGGAAACATTTCATTACCTGAATTTCAAAGGGAATATTTTTAAAATTATTTCGCAAATTCTCAATTGCAAATTCGAAGCTGGATCTATTTTTTTTTTCTGATAATCTAGACGGGCATTGCTGAAGAAACAGAGTGATTTATAATACAGGAACTTATTTATATCTACCAAACGGAGCCGACAATTTTCAAGTAAATCTAATGGGTTCATTAACGTGAAAAATAGATTTCTTTTTTCGTCCCATCACACACGCGAATCACATAAATTAACGTCGGATGTCGTTCTTACATGTTCCAGTAAACAATTAATTTACAAGTCCACTATAGGGGCGGAGTTCATAGCTCCCTCAGCAAATGCATTTGTGAATATTTTCTTTCTGTTTAGTTCCAACCCTTCGAACAAGAACGGCATCGCGCGGAGGACCCGTTCACCGAACTGTATCAATGTCCGAAGATTAAAACAATAAATGCATTGCCGGCCGTATGATGGCAGCAGTAACTTTAATCGCGCTTTGTACCGAAAGAAGACAAATTCTCATCTGGAGATAATTCTTGTCTTAATATATTTTTAGCTTATATATGAACTAGCTATTTTTTAGATGATCCAATTTTACTAATTGATTGTATTATCACTTGTTTGCTTTGTTTGACCCTATGTATTATACGACGTAATTTTTGGTGGTTATTTGTATCTAGCAAACCGACCTAGCTGCTTGTAACATTTTCTCGAACTATTTTAACTTCTATTGTTTTTATATATCATGGCACTACCATAACTTGTATGAATAGTTCTAGAAGTCCAAGAAAAGGTAGCTGAAACAAACGTGTTTGTATCGTCAATTTTCCCGAGATTATTTCAAATGTTTCAATTGTCTTCCATACATTGCGAAACGAATTAGTGTTTTTGTCGAGGTCTGCGAATTAGAATTTCAGCTGATGTAAGCACTGTGAGAGGAAAGAAGTTTAAGTACGGTTGTTAACAAAACGGTTTTCCAGTTCAAGTAAATGAGCATTCTTAGGATAGTTTTCTCAGGCAGATGATACGTTGAAATATGTCATTACACTCCATCTAATGATATTCACAGAATTCAAATCCCCTCAAAGTCATCGGTTAACAATTTTCAAAGCTTATCTTCATTATGGCTAGACGCAGTGCAAGAAAAGCTAATTCGATTAATGGACAACTAGTGTTTTGTATCTTTTCCTCTACACTGATTGCGCTGTGCGGATTTCTCTTTCGGCTTGCCTCGTTAAATCGGTAAAATTCATTTTCAAAGATTAAATCTTCAATTCCCTATTTCAGTTTACCTGATGATGTGCACGATTTCATCCTCGAAAATTGTGATACAGTATCTTCCTTCATTTGGAATTTCCTGTTCTGAATTTGAGTGTCTCTCAA
>JAYRBV010016579.1:12412-22753 GCA_036023255.1 Mitrocomella polydiademata
GAGCTATAAAAAACTTCATGGCTAATATTTTCCTGTAGGAAATGTTTAATTGATCCTGAGGTTTTCATTGGGAGCATCGAGTAGTTAATATGGCGTATAGACGTAATAATTGATGTACGAGGAAAATTATATAAGCGCCTCTACCTAAAATTATTTTAATTTCGAGTGGACTAAAAAGTGTAGGCAGTGTATTTTCCATTATACAATCGTAAATGATTCACTCTAATAGCTGGTTTTCGTTTCTCGTTAATTAAACGTCGTAAATTGCCGACACTTAATATGGTATCGGGAGGGTATCTATATTATGACGTAACTGTAATAATCACACCGCCCTTTAGCTCGAAAGTTTAAAAATTTAACTGATATTGAGTATATTGAGTGTGCCATATTCTAAAAATACCGCCGGGAAAATTATTGTGTTGGCAAGCTAGCAATGTATGAAGCACTCCTTCGTAACAATAAATAAAATTTCTTTTGTAGCGCTTATCAGAGAGAAAAATTCAACACTTTTCATACAAGATTTTTCCTTATCTAGGCTATTACTGTTTGCTGCGACATTTTTTAATCTGAAATTAAAAAAATCAAATTTTGCTATAAAAAAAGTGCATTTCGAAAAATTTCGACAAGCAAAAGCGATTCATTATTTTGAGCATTATACTAGGAAGTTTTAAACATTTTCTTTTTCTCTCATCATTACTTCAAAAAAAGGTTGATCTTTTGTTAAAAGTAAGTTAACTGTCGTTAAAGTATTTAGATTTTATCTCTCAATGGAATGCGATAAAACGATATTTAATAAGAACGAATTCACAAGCCGATAGATAGTCTTTGCTTGTTTTTAGATATTACAAGCTCTGTGGAGGAGTGCTTATTTGAAAACCTTTGTTTCATGAATTAAATAAAAACGTAATTACGCTTTCATAAAATGCTCTCTTCGCTATTTATTGGCTTATTCACATTGGAACAATGTGTTGTATTGTTCGTATTCTACTGATTCATTCATTCAATCGTTTGTTTGATAAGCCAATCAGATCGCGTTTGATTGTTTCATAGAGTCACATGAGCCGAAATGATTGTTTTGAAATTATACTATTTTGCAATATGAAGCCAACTGTGAAAAGTATAGCTTGAAAGTTCACATGAGAATTTATTGTGCTGTTAAATGTATGTGATAGAGAGAAAGACCTAAGAAGAGGAGAGCTACAAAATATTAGTATTGAGCCGTGAAGTTGTGATTAGGTGATCTAGCACACGGAGTGATATATTTATCTTTCAGACATATGTTATAATTTCTTGTTCATGTTTATATAAAAGAAGAAGAGCATAACAAAAGTGCATTGCAAGACAAGATCATAAAAATCGTTTTTTGCTTATAAACTTTGTTGTTGTAAAATAAAGCATGAATCTTGATCCGCCGACGGTTATACTGGAGGATGGGCCCTTTCCCATGGAAAGAGAAGACAGACCTCGTTCAAGAACATGGCCCATCTTACCCCCTCCTATTGAAACCATACATGAACACGAGCAAGATGCAGAGATAGCCGAACCACCGCCAATTATCGAAGAAGACGAGGCAGAGCACGAGGAAATCGCAGGAAACGAACAACAAAAACCTGAACCAAATCCCCGTAAGAACTCTCGAAAAAACGCGTGGGGAAATTTATCTTATGCTGATTTGATAACAAGAGCTATTCAAAGCTCGCCTGAGCAACGTTTAACTTTATCCCAAATTTATGAGTGGATGGTACGAAATATTCCTTATTTCAAAGATAAAGGAGATTCAACATCAAGTGCAGGATGGAAGGTATGGATAAGTGTTTAAAAAATATATTCTCTCAGTCTTCAACGTTTTCTAGAGTAACAAAAGGTGAACTTTACGTTCGTTCATTATTATTCTTACTTCTCTTGTTTTGTTGATTTTGGCTTAAGTATAGATTACTGTACATTAGATGGGATTAAATTTCGTTCTCGATGGCCCCTGTTAAAATTTCGTCTCAAACGAGGAGAAAAAAATTCAAAGCTGAAAAAAGTTTTATCTTATTTTCGATACTTTTTTTCCATCTAGTTCATTAATTTATGCCGGATCTTTATTTTTCCTTTCCAACAAAAGAAGCTCTTTAAACTTGGTATTACTATTCTGGGGCTTGAAAAGAAAAGAATAGTGATTTCGTAATGGTAGTTAGTATGAAGGCATTTCTTTTCTCTACTCCCGTTTAAATATTTATAAGTGTGGTTGAAACATAAAATAGAATTACCTGCTCTTTCGAAAACCTCTCTTTGTGAATATTACCCTCTTAAAAACCGCCGAAAATCTGCTTCGTGAAAATGGCCATTTGCTGTTTTTATTATTTCTTCTGGGATTGCGAAATTTTTTAGATCTTCATTGTTTGCCTCGACTTTTTGCAAACCCTAATCTTTTCTATTATTAGAACTCGATCCGACACAATTTATCCCTTCACAGTCGATTCATGCGAGTCCAGAACGATAACAATGGAAAAAGTTCGTACTGGGTCATAAATCCCGATGCCAAACCGGGAAAATCGAACAGGAGAAGATCGGGCTCGATTGACGGTCAACAAAAAGGGGAGAAAAAACGAAGAACGAAAAAACTTCACCAAAGTACCGATGACATTTCTGCCTTATCGCCCAATACAATGAAATTTAAACAGAATCGATCTTTCGATAATCTTTTCAACGTTGCATCGCCATGCTCAAGCACTGACTCGTTGTCTAATCTGGACGATTTCCACGGTGACATGGGCTACCCTTACAACAGTGAAGCTTTTGGTCGCCCAAGATCGACTTCAAATGTTTCAAACGTTTCGAGTGTTAGTGGACGCATGACGCCGACCCAATTGGATATCGAGACAGAACTGGAACAATCGAGTCTATCGATTATGTCGAATGGAGGAGCCGAAGAAACAGCGAATATGGTTGAATCGATGAGTATTGATCCACATCATCAACAAGCCAGAAATATGGGCTCCATAAATCTCAACGATAGTTTGAAAATCATGAAGACGAACGAGTTGAGTTATGGAAACCCTGGTGTTGTAACGAATACAGATCCTTTGCTTCCTCCAAGAAGGCCACATTCTGATTCATTTGGAAGTGGTGATTCAGGATATGACAGTCCTGCATATTTCTCACCTCCACAACAAGGACAAACGAGAGGGACCATCGGAAAACTTCCTTCTCCTGTCCCATCGAAACCACCTCCACCATACAACCAAGCATATGGAAACCAGCAGATGAGTCGACCAGGACAACAAATCTTTGGTAGAATTAATAATTTTTACCAACAGCAACCAAACCAACAAGCTGTCCAACCTCAACCTCAACAAAATCGTATGGGGATGAATGGTCACATGGTTTCTGCTCCACGACTCACACATTTACCCATGCAATCACAAACATCATTCACACCACATCAAAATATGCCCGCCGCTTTCAATCCACAACATAACTTCGCTGCTGGTCAAAATAATATGCAGCAAATGAACTCTGCTCGAACATTTGATAGTTATTTGGCGACAACCCATGCAAACATGGTTGCTCCAAATGTTACCATGGACTCGAAAATGTCCATGCACACACAGCAATACCAACAGCAACAGCAGCAGCAGCAATACATGAAAAAAAATGCACCATCGATCAATATCTACGGAACAGAGATGGATATTCCAGACGATTTAACACAAGTAAAACTTTTCGATTTCGCTGACCAGCAACAGTTAGCCAGTGACTTGGATGTGATTATTAAACAAGAACTAAATTCCTCAAGGACACTTCAAAATATATGTGGACCAGTAAACCCTGGAAATAACGACACGAACAATAATACGAATATGCAAGCTTCGAATTCTTTTCCCCTTACAGGACAAAACTGGGTGAGATAATATTGTAAGACATGAAATTTATCATTCGTTGTGGTGTCGAGGAAACGTGAACCCTCCATCCCGCCATCCACGACAAAAGCGAAGCGATGGAAGGTAACGAGCCTAGATTCGCGAAACAATAAAAACGAAAAATTTTCATGGTCGTTTATTCTCAATTCCAGCTGGATTGTAATTGAGAAAAACGTAACTTTTGTCGCAATGTAAAAGCAGATAAACTGTCAAGCGAAAGAGAACAGTTCTGAATAACAGAACTCGAAACTTTTACGAATTGAGCGACAAACATAGGAAAATATTTTTTTTGTTATCAAAGGGGATTTATGTATAAATTGTGTATAAAATGAAAAGAAGTTCATTATATCAGATAAAAAGACGTGCCCGAAAGCCAGTCAATTTTTGCTTGCTGGGAACGATTACTTTTAAGTTCTATATATAAAATATATGTTCAAATAAATATGAACAAATTATCATCAGCAATGATATGATACAGCAAAGGAGGAGAGCTGATGACTGCCGTTCTTCTCCTTTGCTACCAGTAAATCAAAGCTGTCAGCTAGCAACCGGTAGAGAATTTTACAAGGATGAAATAACTCTTCGTGTTTCCTTCTCTCTCGCATGCTTGCTTTTACCGGTGTCAATTATATTCTGATGACGCGTGACTGTATGTCGTATTGACGTTCTAACGACAACTTGTAAGTGTGTTTGTCATGCCATGCTGACGTGACGTGATGCTGACAATGGGCCAAGGAGAATAGTTTTATTAAATTTATAATTGTTATATTGTTTTACAGAAATTTTTAAAACGGACTTAGTAATATTTATTGCGACTTTTTGTAACCTCGAAAAATGTAAAAAAGGGAAATTTTTACCCTTGCTCCACACATGTTCATCTCACAAGTTTTTTTTAATTTTTTAAACCTCCTTTTATTTTTCATTTGACTGATCATTCACAAATGTAAGTCTTTTTAACGCCTTTTTAAAGTTTTGGAGTAGAAATAACGAGTGGAGTAAGTAGGTTTCTTTTGACTCGGTCATAATACTTCGTTGTTATTTCAATTTTTCGTGTTTTAAACAAATAACTTGGACCAGGTTTTAAACTAAATATATAAAGACTCTTGTTTATTCGTAAACCTCTGAATTTTCCTTTCTTTTTTTTTTTGAACTGTTGAAGGGAAAAAGTTTAATATTATTCCCATTTACGATTTGGTTTAGTTAGAATTTTTTTCTCGTCGTTTGTTGTAAATATTGTCCATAGCATAGTAAACGATTCGCGTCAAATTATTTCATGGTGTCGTTGTAACCTGTTTTCTCCATTCCCCTCTTTCCACTTTTTCGCAAAGTAAATCTGAAACCGTGAATTCATGACGTCACAATAGCAATAGAATATAACTTGAAAGAGATGATATCTCCCTACCACTTCTTTCTCTCCACCATTATGAATAGGTGGTGCACTAAAATTATGAGAATTTGATTCTGTGCCAAAAGTTTTAAAAAACCTTGAACGAAATGGAGGCAGATTTATAATGGATGTCCCCGCATGACCTGTGCTGGTTGACTGTGTCTAGTAAATGGACGGAGCGGAACCACAACAGAGCCATTTCAGTTTGAAACACATAAATTTGTTAATGCAATCTTTTCAACTGGTTTTTAGTATCAGATTTTTGCTTCTATCAGACAGTAATCTTTTCAAGTATTGTGGACATGTTGGGTTGTTATTGTGCTTGCTATTGTATGTCCTCTATACATTGTCAGAAGTAAGAGAATTAATACACCATTACATGGAACAGTAGGACAGTTTTTCATCCACCCCCCATTAATAATCATCAATTCAAAATGAAATCTATTCAAGTGAGACAATTGTTAGAAATGATTTGCAGAGGTCTAGTTGCCTTAGCAGTTGATACGCTTAAAATGCTTGACAATATAAAAAGGACAGATCAATCTATATTTCAAGAGAGTAATTTGAGTCTTCAACTAGAAAGAAAATTGCTTCTTAGATTTCGACATGTGAAATTTCATCCACTTTGGTAAGAGATGAGGCGTGTTTTCCATCAATGACATTTCTTTAAACACAACATCAACGTAAACATACTAGACACAAACGAAATTCTTCTATGGCGGTCTCCTGGCTGGCTATTGAGAGAATAAAACAAACTAGTAACCCAGGGTAACTCTCACATGATATTCGAATGATGTCACTAGATATTTCGAGTTTCGAGTTACCCAAGTAAGGAACTAACGGGAATTTTTTTTAAAACTGAATACATAACTGCCATCTTTTCTCTGACAAAAAGTCTTATTCAACAACGCCTTTAATTGCTCTGATGTGACGTCACAAGTTTAATTACCGTTTTAACGATACTATGTCATATTTTTAATTAACTTTCCTTGTCCACGCAGCCAACGGAGTGATTAACCGACCACGCAACCCTCAACCAAAGAATGGAGCCGTTGTCCAAAAATATCAACGGAATCTTAGAAACATAAATAGTACGTTTTATTTTGAAGTTGTTCCAAAAAAGAACTGATATTTCCGTCTAGGTAGAACAACGGGTTCGCTTGTCACGATAGAACACCATCACTATAAGTTATCATCGTCGTCATTCACAATCACTCACTACAAATGCTGATGGATATTTCATGACGTCACAAGAATGAAGTTTTTTCCCATTATTTAAAAAAAAAAGATCTCTAAGAAACTAATTTTTTGACAGACAAATATGTGATGTCATAGGATTTACCCAGAGCCCTGGTTTACAAGATTATACCACTGAACACGTCAATCTAAACAAGGAATCGTAAAAACACACGAATGACGCGATGACCGGTTGTAAGACCGCTTGGTTCGCTGATTATTATTATTTCTCCCATTTTGTTAGCAAAAAAATACTAAAAAGATAAGATAGCATAAAAGATAAGAATTTTGATACGAGTTTGTATTGAGAAAAACTTTTGTGTGTGGGTATACATCCAACTACTGCTTGCAAACAAACTAGAGTTTTAAGATGTACTAGTCGTCCGCTAAAGGAGTTACGAAGAGCAATGACTGTGGACCATGCGCATGCGTACTATTGTCTAAAAGACATGATACAATTGAAATTTGTCATTATTGTTAGAATTGAAGCAAAAAAAAGTTTTGGGGAATTTTCTTTTTCCATCGATTTGCCCGATGGCACCATTTGCTGAAAACTTAAGAGTGACTTTGCTTCAAATGTGAATGTTAAGAAAGATTGGAAATTATTTCGGGCAGTAAATAATAAACAATGTGATAGTCCATTTTTCTATTTCATCCAAAATCTCTGCAGAAGTTTATCGTATTTTGGACAGTTTAAATGACGCAAGTTTGTTTCATCCAATAGTTATATGAGAGGTATTCACTTGAAAAGTGGTGCGTGTTTGTGACGTCATCAATTCAACTCGTGGTTGTATTGAGAAGAATATTCAACATGGCAACCCGAGTGTCAGATCTTCCCCACATGGGCTTTTGGCAACTCAGAACGTCTCAGAAAAAATACTGCTGTTATTTTTAAAGTGATTTTTTCTAAGACACCCTGTAAACAGGGTTGTGTTGGTTATTTAACGAGCTGCTACTTACTCAAGGCACAAAAATTTTGTTGACGATTTTCTCTTCAAGGCAGATTAGGAGTTTTCGGAATCAAATTACTCCGTCCTTTCCCCAATAACAAAACATACCTCTCTTGTTTCATGCGTGCTGTGAAAACATGCATTTTCTGAGCTACCAGTTTTACAAAACAACTTTTAATGAAAAAAACGAGAAGATTACTGAGTGAACTTGATGAGAGGCAAGATAAGTTTATTGACCGCATCAAAAAATAATTCCTGACGTGACCTAGACAGACAGTCAAATTTTTCTTGTAAAAGATATCTACGAAAACACTCCTGAATTTTTCGTACAAATTGTAAGTTATACAATTACAAGCAGTGGGTGAGCCCTGGAAAAATTACTCATTATAAAAATCAAAGTACCTTTAATAACTTTTAACCCTATCCTGCCTGGGACTGAGGTCTGTATATAATTCCTAAAATATTAATGATAATGATTTTGAGATGAAAAAACTTGAAATGCGTTGAGTTGCCAAAGTTTGTTTTAGCGGTGAACAATCCCAATAATGTGTGAAACATTGCAGGACATTGCAGACTTTGTGCAGACTAGCCACTTTAAACCTGGACTAATATCGTATGTCAATTCTTTACTCAAGGGCCACACCTTTCTAGAAACACACAGAGTCCAGAATTTTTTTTTTTTTCTAGTAGTATTGGCTGGATATACACACGTGTGCAACTTCCAGTAGATCGGTTTCATCTTCCTACCTCTTAATAAATTATTCAATATTATTGAAGACCAAAAATAGACCAAAAAGGGTTAAATAGTTGCAGTTGCATAATAGTTGCAAATATTTGGACTAAGGGCAATATTTAAAGAGAATGTTTTGACCGTAATATGAACAACTTTTGAAGGCTGCGGTCTCATCAAGAAAGTCTAAGTAAAAGAGATACAAGCAAATATGTTCCCAACATGACGTTAGAATAACATTCAAATAATGTACAAAAAACTATTTTTAAGCAAACAACTAGATCTTGTATTGTAACTCATCGTAAATTTTGTTCGTTTATACAGAACTGGATACTTATGAGAGGCACGTAGTTTTTCCAAAAAATTCAATGGATGTCCAAACAATGTCCACTTTGTAATGGAAAAAGTTGTTTTTTCTAAATGTAACTTGATGCTTGATTACGGCAACGCTTCTCACAATAATACAAGAGACAAAAAGGTTTGATATTTCTACTTCAGAAAGATTGCAACCCCTCATTCTCTCATGTTGCACAATCTCTGCTACACACAATTCTTCCGTCTTACCTCAGTCAGATACATCTTTGAAAGATAAACCTAAAACAAAAATTCACATCAATTCTGTCAAAAAGGCGCGCCATGCTATCACGTCTATCACTGACGTGGATGCTCGAAGTTTCATGACGTCATTTCTCTAGTATTATTCTTTTTCGAGAAGATTTCAGGTATATATCTAAACTAGCTATCTGACTAACTATATATTTAAACTAAGTTGAGCGTATTTAGATACGTATATATTTAACTATCTTTTTATATAATTACGGAGAAACAAACGTAAAATTAGACGAGGGAAGAGGCTTTGTACGAGTTTGTACAACCAGGGAACAAGGTTTACGAGGTTCGTGACTATTTCATTACTATGACGTACCGGTTTCAAAGCAAAGTAGTGATTCTTTGGGTAACAATTAATAATTTTTGAAGTCAAATTATCAATATAAATAAATGTCATGATAATATCATAAAAATAATTCATTCATATAAACTTGTATGTATTACAGAGTCTTCACTCGCCAGAGCTTTGCCGATATTCCATGACACACGAATCAGCATGAGGATCGCACAGGCGAATCGTTCTCACGCGGGGTACTCTTTTGATTTTTAGGATTTCATTATGATTTCATCTATCAGACATCTCGTCATCTCGATGAGTTGTAAATATCGCTGACGGAAATCCTAGCTCCATATTACAAGTCTCACAAATAGTTCGCCCGCCCGTATAATGAGAGAACGACAATTTGCCGAGGCGTTTGTCGTCAACAATTGGACTGTCGGCATGCTCTTTTAAAATGAGAAAGCCCTCGATGTTGTGATATCTGTGAATAATGGAAGACCCTATTTCAATTCTCGCCAGTGTCCGCCACACTGATAGTGTCCGCTATGTAGGTTCTGTGGACCTTGATGAAGACGTATTCGTCCACTCACGAAGTAGGCAATCAGACTAAAGAGGCCATCCCGTATGTCATCTCGTATGTCTGAAGTAAAGTGCTTTTGTTCGAAATCTCAATGATAAGAAGTTAAGCTAAATATAAAGCAAGCCTCTTTCGAAACGTCAACAGTCATTACAACATCATTTCTAAAAGTGGCAAGGCGCACCACTTGTCGGAAACCGTCAAGAGAAATAGTTAAGTCATCATCATTCTATTGTCTTTCTAATTGGTGTGTGGAAAACACAAAACCGTTTGTAATCCCAGATGGATTTCCGCTTTGATCTTATGCGGAAATACCACTTACCCGGATTATTACGAAACCTCTGATTTGTCACTTTTTTGCAAACTAAAATATTTAGCATCTTTTCCGAGGACAAATTATAAGCTCGACAAAAAGACACTCCCTATCCCCATCAACAATATAATTGGTCTACTCAGGAGACTTTCCCAAAAGAACTACAGGGTCTACCCCCTAGAATGTAGGTGGACGTCAGAATGCAGGTTTTCACATAAACAGGTGTAACGGAAGTAAATCACTTCTTTCTAGAATAATTATTTTTAATTATTCCTGTAGATTTATGTCTACGTTACATAAAAATTAAATCAATCAAAATTATTTTATAAAATTTCCTTCTTAAACAAGCCTGTT
>JAYRBV010016602.1:0-12328 GCA_036023255.1 Mitrocomella polydiademata
TTCTTCGCCTCGCCTTGGTGACGTCACGAAAGGTGATCTTTTGTACGGCAACCGACATGAAAAAGTGAGCAATGGCGACGACCGTTGGGGCACTAAATCGCTTATTTTAGGCCAGTAAAGAAAGCTTTTTAGAATTTTTTTTTCAAGAGCTCCTCTATCAAATAAGCGAATAAAACTTTTTGACGTTAGTTCTCCTTTAAAATAACGTTTGCGGCCTTCTGGGTAAGTTTTAAAACCAAAATTCAGATTTTTGGAAGATTTAACTTCTCAAGATTTTTTTCACGCATATATATGTGACGCTCCTGGGGAAGGTTACACGGTTACATAGTTACATGGTTACATGGTTAAACAGTTACATGGTTACATGGTTACACAGTTACACGGTTACATGGTTACACAGTTACATGTTTATACGGTTACATTGTCACACAGTTCACAGTTATACAGTCATTTCTTTCACACAAAATCTAAATTAGTAACAATCCTTGAAATTGATCGATCACTGTTGATCTGTAATATAGATAAAAAAAAAAACAAGAACAAAAAGTTGAGAAAAACGTGAGAAATAGGAAGACTGTTATACCTCAAATGTTTTATGTATATATACTTCTACTCAAGGGGTATATAAACATAATCTTTATCAATTTTGTACAAATTTTTGGACAAATTTTCAAGAAATTTTAAAAATACTGCTCATAATTCTCCCAATAAAATTGTCTTTTTGCCTAGTTCTACTAAGCTCTCAACCTCTTTTTAACCTTTGTGTATTATTAGAAAGGGTAAAGAGTTTAACATAGTATCTAAGCTATTGAATTGCGATCAGTTATTTGTTATAAAAGTTGTGATGGAAAAATCATAACATTTTTCTGAATTTGGATAGAGGAAAAAAAATTGGTTCAAAATGATTATGTATGAAAAATGTCAAAAGCTCATATTATTGCATAATCTACATATTTTTCATTGCTAAAGTCAAAGAAAATTCACAGCCGGCGGTGTCTTTTCTGGCTTAGAGGATCTTATCAGGATTTATTGGTCGCTGTTTCAGACCGTTATTTCGATCGCTGCAAAGTACAGCTTTATAAAGATTTCACTTGTTTCCAAAAAGGATACGTATACTACCACTATTTGAAACTTGTATAAAATATTGTCTGTACTTCTTCTCAATAGGATGGTGTTCTACTTTATAAAGTTGAATGGGAAGAATGCTGGCTGCACGAGGATGTTCTCAGCAGTTGGAATGAACTTATTGAACAGTATACACAAATCAACAAGGTAAGTAATAGGTTTTATGCTAAACTTACGCCAAATTATTATATAATATTAGTATTATTGATCAGGGGAAGTGAATATTTTAAATGATTTATTGTTTTTTTTTGGATCACAGTTTATTTTGTTTGAGGAGTCTATTTAGATTGAGATTTGTGCATTCAACGAATATTCAAGCTATTTATTTTAATTTACTTTTCATTTTTGAGTTGATTTTAAAATTGTATTATCTTTAAACCTTGTTGATACCTCAATATATATTCGTGCCTATAATTTTTCAGGATAATGCAGTATGTGAGACTTCCCTGGTCAAGACCGAAGGTAAGAACGCATTTTTGAAAATTATTTATGAAATGATGTCATTATGGGAGACGGATCTAGAACTGTTACAAAATCTGTAAAGGAGAGCAAAATCTATCATCTCTTGCCTTTTCTTAATATAACTAGTGACATTTAAATTACACTTCATTTCACTGATCTAGATCTAGCTATAATTATATTTGAGATTTGCTTACCTAGTTTGAAAGTCAAGTTTACACAGTTTTGGTAATCTCCAGTATAGGCCTTAAAAACCACTTTGTCATGGAACCACTTATCCATTTTTATACACACATTTTGTCAACAACTAGCAGAAGTAAAACGATTTTTAAAAAGGGAGTTGTTAAGAAAATGTGCGTATAAAAATGGTTCCATGACCAAGTGTTTAAGGCGCTGATTGAAAGGTCCGAGGTTCGACCTACTTGAGGCTTCTGGTTGTGAAAATTTTCTAAATTCTAATAAAGCTCCTTTGTAAGTGTTTCGCAAGGAAGGCAGGACCCTCATTGATAGCAGTTCAATAAAACCTTTTAAGAGGCTTTCCTGGGTAAATATGTTCAAATTATTAATAATAAATTGCAAAGATTTTCTTGAATTTCGATGTACAGTAGATATTTTCAAGTTTCCCATCCTCTCAAATAGAAACTGTTTTTAAGAATAATTTATTGAATTTATCCACAGGGATTAACTGTAAATGCAGAAAGCGACCTCTTAAGGGTGCAAGCCTTCAGTCGTTCCTAGATAATATTAGTAATATTACTGGTTAAGTGCTAGGTCTAGTTTCTGAGATGTGATGATTGTATATATGATTGTATTGTAGTTATTGTTGAAAGGTTAAAAGAAGGGAAGAGAAATGAGAAACGAAGACGAAAAGGAAAAGTGAGTCCATAGGTAAACAGATTTCTAATTGTTTGAAAAGAGCTATTATACAACTACTACTTTATAGGGAGATATTTTTGCGGGGACAAATTTTCATGACGTACTTACTTACTTGCTTCATCTTTAGCTCTTGTCAGCTGTTGCTAACATAGAGTGGTTAGAGCCGGGGCCAACCATATTTTTATTTTGCGGGGATTTGAAACAAGAGAAAGCGAGAGGCTTCTAATTTGATTTAAGAGTCCGTTCACTCAAGGGCTCCTTGAATTAACATAATCTCTTATCGATTTTGTAAAATTTAGCAATTTATTTTGCGGAGAAAGACTTGGGCCAAAAATTGAGATTTTTTTCAGTAGAGGAAAATTTTCCCAGTATTGTTTTATCCCGTAAGCCATCACATTGTTAGTTTACATAACATATCCCGTTGGCTAAACCTCTGAACTGTCTTCTTCTTCTTCTCTCGTATTTCTTGAGCTAATTAATGCTTGTCAGCATTTTCAGTTTTACTTTAGATCATTCATGTAAATTTAGATAACATTGAAAGTACGTTGTTGAATAAGTAAATAATTTCTCAATTTATTCAGTCATAAAACACCCATTAGTTTATATCGTGTTTATTGGGCCTTAGGTCTAGTTTCGTTCAGTATGGTTTTAATCTTATGTTCGCACCACGTAAGTTCTCGCATCATTTTTGCCGACATTTCCCATTTTTGTAAAAAAAAACGCAAAATGTTGTGTGTGATGAGATCATGAGATAAATGAAGCAGCCTAAAGGCCGCAAGTCAGCGAGAGATCCAAGAAAATAGGCTTGTTCAATAAATCATTCAGTAACACAAGAAGAATGTTACGAGTTTTTAACTCACAGGAATTTATTCATCAATAAAAGGCAACTATATAATTATAATAATAATAAAAAAAACTTTCTTCTAAAGGCTTTACAGTAAAAGAATTAAGAGTAAATTACCTACAAATATATCTGGTAAACTAGTAAATAAATACGGTTAAATTATTGTTAAATTGGTAAATTATTTGTTAACCGGCAAATCATAAGGCGACTGGTAATTTATTGGTCAACCAGTAAAGTGCCGCATGTTGTTTGGCGTATTTGAAAAACAATTTCACGCTGTAGGTACTGCCCAGTAGTGTAGTCCGGCGTGAACTATTTTATAAACAGGGTCGACACCCCCCCCCCCCTTCCAGTACGGGTATGTTACCCGTTTTGCGCTTATGTTACCCGATCGCGATCTTTCATTCTTTCATTGGCTTCTTTCACATTATATACATGAAATGCTTTTTTAAATTCTGCAGCCAAAAGACAGCTTCGATTCCTGGATTCGACATTTGACATTTGACATTCCTTGTTGCTGTCAAGAAACGTGGCAAATAAGATGGGAGATAAGATTATTCATTCTGTTTTATACGTAACTACAAACAAGCGTAAAATAATGGAGATAACATTTCGAGCGTGTGCAGGCTAAATGTTATGCGGTTTAGCCTGTGCGCAAAGAAGCACTACGGTGAAAAAAAAAAATTATTCCAATACTCAGCGGACTAAAGTCGCTGACTAAAAAATAACCATATGGCTCAAAACGGTAACAGCATAAAAGGTGGTTTTTTAAAAAAGATTGAAAATTATAAGAGTTATATTTAGATTAGGTTTTAAAAAAGACTCAAACTAACTTGATACCAACCATTGCTTAGTTATTGCAAAATCAACAGCCTAATTAAGATTCGTGTATAAATATATTCATATGGAATTTTAAGAACGCGCACAGCTTCTAGTCCAAAATATCTCTCTCATGCCGTCGTCGCTCGACGCAATTTTTTTTCCGTCGACGAACGTAGCCCTCTTTTAGCGACCGTAGCCCTCCCTTATCGACTGTAGCCCTCTCTTTGCGACCGTAGCCCTCTTTTAGCGACCGTTGACGGGGGGGGGGGGTGCGTCATAGACCTAGTACAGTCTCAACAGCGGAATATAATTTTACGGGAATTCTTTACGGCAACAAAACAGAGTGTTTGAATAGGCTAAATAAATACACAAACAAAACTAGTACGGTATCTGTTTTCAGTTGTTATCTACCCTAAGAATAATTCCCATCTTTCTTTCTCATACAGATGATGCTTATGGACACCAGTTAACTCCTACATCATGTCAATTTTGCTTCAATCAACACAGCGAAGGAGGAGAGTCCTCTACGCACACAGAGAAATCGCACGCTCTACAGTGCTCCTCCTCAGAGTTGACGGAAATCATCAGCCAGAAGAATCGACTCTCAAAAGATGCTGACAAGACATTTTTCCTGCTCTCCCCCTCCACTGTCACATCCACCCCGGCTAAGAAGGTTACGAAGATGTTGACCATACAACAGCCACAGGCGATACTTCCGATGCCAAACATGACTGTCGGTAATTCAAACGAACCTGCAGTAGGCGGCGGCCAAATGAAGATAAGTGGCGCTAAGGCGAACAATGTCATAGGAAGTGATGTCATTGTTCGGCAAAATAAACTTGACGGTTCACCGTTGTATGGCTGTCCGAAATGTAAAGAGGTGTTCACGCGGTTCAGTGTTTTCCGCTTACATTATCATCTACACGAAGCGAGCGGTAATGACGTGAACGCCCTCACGTGTATCACGTGCGGCAAGCAGTTCACGTCGAAGGACGCACTCGATAAACATACTCAACTCCACATGAAATTTGGCTCGTACAAGGTTCGCCAACGCCTGCCAAATGCTGCATCGTACAAAAGTGAAATCTCCAAAAGATCACGGCGAGCGCACATGCACGGGAAACAGCTGATGATTCGGCCGTTGCGGAGGTTAGTGCCCAGACTGCGAGACCAAGAAATGATTGACCTCAGCCGAAAACCGTTCGGTAACGCTGCATCTATTGATGACGAATCGCTTCTTGAAGTCGAAAGTGCGGCCCGAAAATCTGATCTTTTGAATGCGTTGTTACAGGAGAGTATTGACAAACCGGACGGTGAGTCCGAGCAGGATCAGCACTTCCAGCGCGAATCCGAGTTCACGCCGGAAGTCTTACAGACCGCACGCCAATACATCAAAGCCGTGAGCAGACGACGGAAGGAGAGCACGATGCGTCGCATGATGGAAAATAACACTGCGGAGGAGCCCGTCAAGCATTCCGTGCACGGTATCGGAGTCGACGTCGAGCTAAAGAAGAGCGAGGAATCGCTACCCGTCGTTTCCAAGGAAAGCGGGCGGTTCTCGTACAGTTGTAAAGTGTGCGGAAAGACTTTCTACAATAAATTTCACCACCGCGAGCATTACAACGTACACAGCGGCGAGATGCCGTACGAATGCGAGTTCTGCTCCAAGAGGTTCGCGCAGCGCTCCGGGTGGAACCGCCACATCAAGTTGCACCACAAGTACGAAGTGTTCGAAGGTCCGATCCCGTACCGACACCTCGACAAGAAGGAGAAAGAGCAAATCGTGAACGGAATAAAAGCCACTTACAAATTCGCAAGCGATTTTACAACACCAGTTACGGTACCGGCTTTACCTGTTAATCAACCGGTAACGATTATTGCACCCGGTAATTCATTCAAACCGGCTTTACCGGTCAATCAACCGGTAACGATTATTGCACCCGGTAATTCATTCAATCAGACGACCCAGAATAACAGATTCGTGCCCATCGCACCTTACCCTGGCCCGCCGGTTGGTCAATTTTTATCAGGTGGGGCTGTACCGATTTCACCTGCAATCTTGTCACCCGACCGATTCCCAAACACCCTGGAAACTTCCCTATCCGGTGTATTTCTACAAGCATCCAGTGGCATGTCGCAGGCGCATAATTCGATCGCGTTTATTCGGGATATCGGTGGGCACAACGTTCTAAATGGCGCGAGTAGTTTAGAAGGGGCATTGACCGCCCAAACCGGACAGCTGCCTCTCTCTACGTCATTCAACGGGGAGTCAACAACAAGCAGCAGCACTGCGAAGAAGAGCATGTTCCAATGCAAGAAAGTAAGAACTATGGACGGTAGCCTCATTTTCATGATTCGAGTTGCGGAACATTACCTCATCGAACGACAAACTCCGACCGAGTTTAGAAAGGTTGAGTTCGCCTACATCCTGGATGGGATTGGAAATGTGGAATCGCGAATATTCGTTAGCGAACATCCGGGAGGGGACTGGGTCGACTTTCCGTTGGATCAATTGGCAAACGAAGTGTTACTAGAGAGAATTCAAACTTACGACGATAAAAACCGTCGCGGACCGAAGCCACGCCACTACACGACCAGCACGAACGTGATACCGCAGGTATTCTCCAAACCAGAAGACGAGGAAATTCAGGAAGGTAGAGACAACCTCGAAAGAGCATTAACTCGGCTGCATAGCGATGCAGAACCACGGCTACTGTCAGAGGAGAAAGACCCTATCAACGCACAAGGCGGGAAAATCCCCGAGGACACGCGGCTGTTGACGACGCACGGTCGTAGCTTTAGGTCTGGCAAGGAAAAGCGATTCTCGTGCACGGTTTGTACTCGTAAGTTCTTAGCGCAGGCACACTTGAACGATCATATGTTGATACACACAGGGGAATTTCCTTTCAAATGTATGTTTTGTAGCCGACCATTCCGCCACAAGTCTGGCTTAAACAGTCACCACAAGCGACACATTCAAAACGGAATCTTCGATCGACCGATAAGTTCTAAAGACCCGAACACCCGGCAAAACAGCAAGGAGAAGGAGAATGCACGTGCGAAAAAACAATCTAAGCCAGCTAGCAACGCGCCCACCAAATCCAAACGGAAAGGTCGTCCGCCCAAAAGAAAAGAAACGGTTCCGGAACCGCCGCCCGTTAACGACGATTTTCTGTTTAAGGTTAAGGTGGAAGAGGAAGATGTAGACATTGATTACATGTTGACGGAAGATAGCCGACCGAGTGTCACGTTCGACGTTCAAGACGTGTTCGAGTGCAATTTCTGTGGCATCAATTTCCCGATGAGAACGGCGTACCTGAAACACGTCAATACCGTCCACAAAAATACCGGCTATCGGGATAGTTTCGACGACACGACGGTGCCGATGACCAACGACGACGACGAACTCAACTCCGACTATATTCGTATGAGCGACTTTGAGAACACTCTGCTGGATATTGAACAACCGAACACGCCACGCGGTGATAAAACATCTGCGGGAGAGGGAGGTCTCATCCCCAATGTGAAAATCAAGGAGGAGATGCCTGATTATTGAGTAGTAAAGAAGTATCCTTTAAAATATTTTAGAAATAGTAGAATAAGGATTTTACTTCATAGAGGCTGTCTTTTGTAGAAACCAGGGTTTTTTAGTAACACGTTTTTTTATGAGCATCGTCCAGAAATTTTGAAAAGAGACGCATTAAGATAATATGTATGCTAAGGTGTTTTTAGCAAACGTGTTTTAATCGCCTGGTTTTTACAAGACGTATGTAACCAGTTATTTTTTCTTCTTTTCTTCTTTTGATATGTAACTTAAAGGTGGATTTCCACTTGCCATTTTGACAGCGGGAACGAGAATGGGAAATAGATCACGTGAGCATGCGCACTTTGATTGTTGGGGGAGGGGGAGCTGGAAAATGCTTTACGAACAATGCCAGAAAAATGGTTTAGGTTCTGTAGTGTATTTTTGTCTTGTAGATGTTGTTTAAGGTTATGACACATAGCCATGCTTTCCCGCGTTATTGTTTAGAACGGCAGAGGGTTATACAGTAAATTAACATATTATCCTTACAATATCATTACAAAGAAAGGAAGACTTATACTAATAAAAAAAATATTATATGGCTCCGTTTCGCAATGTACTTTATTCGGATAAACTTTTGCGAATCTTGATTTTGGAGTTTATTTTTGGTCATATAATAATGATGAATAATAAATATATAATAAGTGTTAACCTTTAATTTCGGCGAATAAACTTTGGCGATTCGGCGATGTAGACAATTTTCACTGGCTAAACTTTCGCAAATCATTTCCAAAAAAATTCGCGGAAGCTTATCTGAATAAAGTATAAATTATACAAATCAGACAGTAGAAATTGTCTTTCTTTTGTTGCGTGGGTAGTATTTTTGGAGACATACATAATAATAACATACATAACATACAGTATGTACCAAAATATCAAAATAATTTCTTTCATAGAAAATATTTTTGCTGTTTCTTTGTTTTCTCTGCAGGGAATATTTTTAATATGTCCTGTCTAAAATACATAACAAGGAATAAGGCAAACTTCTTTTTTTTTTGTCCAGTCTTGTTCTAGGTCAAATTATGTTTTTATTGTGTTATTTATGACGTAATGTTATTGTCTGTGATACGTGTGAAGTGTACTTTGCAGAACACAATCATTTTCGACTTGTGAGTGATTTTGTTAGCTGGGTTCAACTGGAAAACGTAATGCGAGAGGAAGATCCTTGAATTATGAATACAAGTTTTTACGTTACAAGGGTCCGGACAAATTCCGCCTTCAATGAGTGTTTTAAATTCTAGGCCCTCAAAGTTTGTTGTTCTTTGTAAAGAGTTTATAAAAAACGTGTACGCTGATTGTCTCCGATGACATCAGATTTTTAGAATGTATAATCTTTTTTAGTTTTTACGACCCTTTTTTTCTATAGATTTATTGATTGAATGATATAATTTTTTTTTACATGTTGATTTTTTCTGGACGCTATTTTACATTACACTCGTATAAATTTATTTCTATTTTCAATCCTATTTTTTTGCTTCATTTTTCACCCGAGTGGTGTAGAAAAGAAAGAATAAAAATCAAACAATAATTTCTAATAATTAGTCCGGTCATTTTATTTGGCTAAAGTAACCCTCTTACCTGGAAAGAAATTACAGACCAGACTGCATAAGATACCCATTGAAAATGTTTAAATTCAAAAAAAATACACTACACTGAAAGAGTAGATAAAGAAAATGTTATTTGATGACTCGATCTTGACATATAACACAAAGATTTGACAAAAACTGCTGAATCGGCGTTTTTTTGAGTTTTTATCAAATTTCGAGCGTTAATATCTTAAGATCTAGTACCGTAATGCTTCGATAAGACACCGTTTATTCGACAAACAATAATTTCTAATAATTAGTCCGGTCATTTTATTTGGCTAAAGTAACCCTCTTACCTGGAAAAAAATTACTGACCAGACTGCATAAGATACCCATTAAAAATGTTTAAATTCAAAAAAATACACTACACTGAAAGAGTAGATAAAGAAAATGTTATTTGATGACTCGATTTTGACATATTAACACAAAGATTTGACAAAAACTGCTGAATCGGCGTTTTTTTTGAGTTTTTATCAAATTTCGAGCGTTAATATCTTAAGATCTAGTACCGTAATGCTTCGATAAGACGCCGTTTATTCGACGCATTGCGGTATACCAAAGCCGACAAAAAATAACATTTTCTGAAACTACTATGCAAGCCCAACCTCGTTCCCATGCAAGCCCTATCAATATTTCACAAGTACAGTTTTTTCCGGCCTTTTTTTATGAAAATTCAGACACGTACGGGGATGGGTACAAATTTCATGAATTCGCAGCAGGTTTTAAGCATAAGAAATGTCTTTATTTATGGTTAATTTTTGCGTAACGGTACCTAAAAATGACTTCATAAAAGAGTAGGGCTTTTTACAGTTTATAGAATACTACGGTCAAATTAATCCCCTTAACTAAAAGGTAATGTAATAATTCAGCATAGTCACTAATTCTAAATCTTCTCCGTTATTAGGTTATTATTATCACAAAAAGGTTTGGTTACCTTGGTTACGACTTGTCACCCTTTGAAACGTAAACTAATCTCCAATGCGATCACCTTAAGTAATAAGTAAAGAAATTTCTTTACGCAAAATCTTAAACCGACAAAAATAATTTCCGCCAAATTTTTCTGAATTCTGTTTGAAAGCACTTTTTTCTTTTTTACGGTATAAAATCCCCCCTCCAAAAATAAATACATTATTCGGTTATCCGCCAAAATTTCTTATATTAACTTGTTGGCTCGTGAAAGGAGAATGGTTTGCGTTTTAGTGGGCATTAGATGTACAAAAAAACATCCACTATATGATGTTATTGCCTATCGTTAGATGCTGTTTGGTTTTCCCATGCAATGTAACCATCTACGAGGTTCTTTGGGCTACAAAAATAAAAGTAATAGTCAAGTAGTCATGTTGCGATGAAAGCTTTGAACTGAGATACCCTCAAAGTTGTTTCTACAGGGAAAATTCCCAAAATAACGTTTATACATAGATTTTCACTATCAATCTCGGTTTCATGAAATATTTGCTCGTGCTCCTATCATCTCAAGGGTGTTTGAACCTTTATTACGCATTGATGGAATTTGTTACTCCCATGAGACTCAATTACACAACTACGAGGCTAATCATAGTAATCTACGAATAAACAGTATTTCGGGAAAGGTAATTGATGTTAATTTGTTACATATGAACAATAAAAAAACCGCACAACTTTGACGGTTAAGTTTTCTATATTGCCATTTTCAAAATTCAAAACTATTTTTTTCATCATGTAGGTAAAAGCATATAACTTAAATTATGTTCAAAATCTCTTTAAATTTCAATAATTTTTAAGGGAGATATTGTAATTTTTGTAAAAAATCACTTTTCCAAAACTAGCAAAAAATGGCCAAAAACAGGGTATCAAATTTCTTTATTTTGTAAACGTTTTTGATGATTTTTAAACAAAAGGTACATGGATTTTTTAATTGAACTCTCATTCTTCATCAGAAAATGTCTTTCCATTATACATCAATAAATTTTTGATTTCGATTTGTATTTAATATGACTCCAAATGCCCGGCCCTGAGGCAGAGTCAACCGACACATTTCAATAATTTTTACGAGAGACTTAACGTGCTAGAACTAGGCTGATGGACGTTAGTAGAAATCGTTCCTCTTCATTTGTACCCGTGTTCACGCACAACAATATTGAGCGCCCGTTGACTTCGTCTACCACTTCGACAGTAAAAAATCAAGTTGCAGTTATCAGTAGACGGTTTCTTGATTCCATGTTTGTTGAGGAAAGCTTGGTCGTTCTCCGAGAAGGCTTGTTTAATGAATCTTGCTAAAATGATAACCATAGTTTTATTTATTTATTCTTTCTTTTAAGTTTGGATCATGTTTAAAAATAGTACATACAGTAGATAGACTAATAAATTCCAACAATAAAAATAAAAATGAGATAAGTTAAAAACTGTTAAAAATTTAAGCGCAATATTTGCATTCACAATAAATCTTATGCAATTTAGCGATAATTTTAGCGTTGCACCTGAATTTAGACAGGGTCTTCACTTGTTTTAAGTTTGACGACAGATGATTCCAGGCAAGTGATACACGAAAGTCGAGGAGTATTTACTGCATGAGTAGATCGAGCGCTTTTTGATACAAATTTCGCGAAAAGGAAACCTAAAAAAAAAACAATTTTTCAAAAATATCGTAATCTCCCTCGAAAAAGTATGGCTTCGCCCATAAAAGCTATACACTAAAATGAAATGGGCTTTTCCAGAAAATATCTCTACATGGAGGAGATCCCTGAAAAACCCCTAGTAGACATCCCTGAAAAACCTCCAGGACAGGGTACTTGACGATCTCTACCTAATTTTTTTGACGGAAGGATTTCCGGTCTAAGGAAAAGAACGCATTGCGTTGTGTTGTCCATAATACACCAAAGTAAATTGGGCGGCTATAGACACTTTCATTTATTGAAATCATAAGCGGTTGAGGGCGGTCTTAAGAAGCTCCGGGTTAGTCGAAAAAAAACAACACCATAAATATTTGACAATTTGAATTTGGTTTCTTAAATCTAGACTTTTTAAATTCGCTTTTAGCCTAATTACACCTGAATG
>JAYRBV010016613.1:0-12327 GCA_036023255.1 Mitrocomella polydiademata
GAAGAACGAGACATTTGAAGAAATTTGCCTCGATTTTACAAACACATTTAAGAGACTTTTCTATAAAAGAACGACTGTAGACAAAAATCTACTTGTAAGAATACTTAACTACGTACCTACATATTTACATTTCCTTATTAGGCAAGTGCGAAGTATCTACGTGTAGTTGGAAAGCATGGAGTTCGTGGTCGGCAACATGCGGTACAACCCGACGATCAAGAGACTTGGAGACATCACAACAAACATTCGAAGCTTACGACTGTCAGAAGGTCGAGGAGGAGAACAAATGTAAAGAAACGAAAGCTAAAGAATTGCAAACATTGGAAAGAGACCCTTGTAAGTTGACTTGTTTATACATAAATAAACAAGTGACATTTTTCGTTCTAACATTGCTAAAAGGACATTACGATGACGTTGATTGAATCTAACTTGTTTGATGCGTTTCTTTTGTTTCTAATAATAGTTGCCCTTTTTCCTTGGATGGCACAAGTTTAGATTTAATTTCCCGCACTTACGATCTGTTAGAAAGTTTTAGAGGAGGGGTGGGGTGATATTTCTCGTCTTTCTAAGTACTGTAGTCATTGTAAGTAAACCTGGGTGCGATGGAAATGCTGAAGAAAATGAAAAACAGGCATCCTAGCTCAAATCATTATGTATAATTACTGTGCCTTTCAAATGAAATCATTATGTATAATTACTGTGCCTACCTTTCAAATGAAATAATTATGGAGTAACTGTAATACAGTGAATAGAGTGAATTTCTTTTCATAAATTCGAACTGACTTTACACAATCATCTCATAGGTACCAAAATGTGTGACTATGTATCATGCTCGTACAACAAATGGAGTGATTGGAGTACTAACTGTGGTATGAACCTTACACGTACAAGAACCGTCAACATGACATCACAAAGCCATCGATTAACCACGTGCGATGGACTGCCCACATCCTGCTCAAATATGAAAACTCAAACTCAAGATTCTGCTAAAACATGTAGGTTGAATTTTTCTCTCGGTACTGTAGTTAAAAAGAAAAACTTGAGGGGGCTGGTGTACGTGCCTCTTACCAGTCTTCTATTATTTATCCTAACGAACGATTTGTGTGACTACTGTTATATCTATCTATACATACGTCTTTTTCAGGTTCATGCAATTACGTGGAATGTACGCCGGACGAATGGTCGTCTTGGTCATCAGAATGTGGCGCAGCAACACGAAAGAGAAACATCCAAAGTGTTGCCAAGACAACCGACAAATATAACTGTGAGGGTTTGACGCAAACCTGTTCAGACAGTGAAGAAGTTGAAGAACGCAATAAATTATGTGAGAAAATTAAATTTGTTCAACTTTTACGCCATTTTGATTCAAAAATGTCTGTCGCTACACTACACTGCACTGCAGAGGCCACGACATGTTTAGTTTTGGTTTTGAATCTTCCTCTATAATAAAAAAAGTGACTCTAATCAAAAAAAGTTCTCTTTTTCTACTTCTTTGCTCCTGCCTACAAGTTACTATAACTTATACACCAGTTTGCAATCTCCGTGTGCCTTACACGGAAAAATGAGAACTGAAGTGATCAACCCTCATTCAACTTTGACACGGAAAAATGAGAACGGAAGTGATCAACCCTCATTCAACTTTGACACGGAAAAATGAGAACTGAAGTGATCAACCCTCATTCAACTTTGACACGGAAAAATGAGAACGAAAGTGATCAACCCTCATTCAACTTTGACACGGAAAAATGAGAACGGAAGTGATCAACCCTCATTCAACTTTGACACGGAAAAATGAGAACTGAAGTGATCAACCCTTATTCAACTTTGACACGGAAAAATGAGAACGGAAGTGATGATGTAGCACACTAGCGTATCTAATTTGTCATAAGATTTCTGAGGAAGTACTTCCTGGATTAAGTCCAAACAATAGGATTAACTTACCATTTTATAACAAATCGAAAAAATATTTTCTTTCTTTTAACCAGGTGAATGTAAATATGTTGACTGTGTACCAGAGGCCTGGGCACAATGGTCAGCGGCATGTGGTAGAATTAACAGGAAGAGGAAGATCAACCAAGTGGAAAATATCATACTCAAAGAGAGCTGTGATGGATTACATTTGAGATGTCAAAAGTCGGAAGAAGTTGAAGTGAAAAGAATCCCATGTAAGGTGTAATTCAGACCTTAATAAAAACACATTTGTAGAAGACAATTCCGTTTCGCAATACCAATCAGTCTAGGTGTAATTACTAGAAAGCCATCATAACTAACCTTCAAAATGTGGAGTGAGTGTAATAAGACCTTTGAATCGTGACCACTATCTGGGTTCACCACTCATTCGCAGTGGTATCAATGAGCTATCACTGATTATTCCAAAGATTCTGCTGTAGCTGTTTCGCGTATATATAACGTATATATAATGGGAACCACCAATTAAAAGTCGTCTCAATTTAAGCTTTTTATCCGTTGAAACTGCTAACGTTGTACATATCAACAACAAACTTTGTTTTTGATTGGAAAATTTGTAAGCCCTGGGTTGTTTGTTGCTTATGATAAAATAAAATTTTGTCTTTTAGGTTCATGCGACGTCATTGAATGTAGCTGGAATGAATGGGGCGCATGGTCAGCGACTTGTGGTGACATGTCAAGACAACGTACTCTCAATTCTAAGATGACGAGTGTCAATAAGTTGTCCTGTGATGGATTAAAACAGACGTGTGAAGAGGAAAGCACCGAGACCCAAAACATCAGAATAACCTGTAAGAAATTTTATCTTCATTTGGTTTGTTTTTTGTTATTTTCTCTTTATTCTACCCAGCCGGCAAAATTTTGCGTTCCGTAACACTAGAAAACTCTCCTTCGCTTTGACTGTTTATATTCATTGTTTGGATGAGAAAAGTATTCAAGCGTATTCTTTTGAGTTCGATATATTGTTTTCATAATATTTATTTTCTAGGCCCAATCCCCCCCAAACAAGATGGTAAGTAGAAACTTTTTTGTAATATTTTGTATGATATTATTTTTTGACACAAGGCGAGTGACACAAGGCATCAACTTTGTAAGACCTGTCTTTATATACTTTTTTCATCATTATCTCAGGCCTTATAATTACTATAGTTACAATAACTTTCTTCGTCATTATCTCAGGCCTTATAATTACTAGTTACAATAACTTTCTTCGTCATTATCTCAGGCCTTATAATTACTAGTTACAATAACTTTCTTCATCATTATCTCAGGCCTTATAATTACTAGTTACAATAACTGACACTGGGTTAACAATGGTAAAGTGATTTCAATTCCTGGACTGAGACACCCAATTTGTACTTTTAACCTCCCTTTCTCAACAATATAAGAGGGATGAGGGTAAATAGGGATAATACCTATTCTGATACCTTGACTTTTTGTGAATGCAACGTGAGTTACGAATGAGTTGCAAAGACACTTAACGTGCAACCTATTGGTCAAGGAAACCGGTCACAGAGATAAAACAGCCTGTCAATAATAATAATGATACCCTGGGTTGGATGTAGGCAGGATCATACCCACCTAAGTGTTTGAAGATAAAATCTCGTAAATAAGACTTGGACCGGAATATTATAGTGAGATGGTGAGCTGAATTAACCTTTTGGAAAACAGTGTATATATTTTATATTTTACAACTGAGAAAATTTATCCTGTATAAAAATTCGACAATAATGATAATAATAACAACGTTCTTTTTTAGCTACATGTACGTACGTTGAATGTATTCCTGGCACATGGTCCGAGTGGTCATCTGAATGCGGGGCCGCTGAACGTGAACGGGAGATCAATGCAGTTACCAGGGAAACCATCCGACCATCGTGCAATGGATTAAAGAAATCCTGCGAACCGGAAGTAGAAAGTGAAGAAAGAGACATCCCATGTATGTGTTGAATAATTAAAAATGCTAGTATTTGAACGCATAAAAATATAAGAAGAGGTTTAATTTATTTAAAATAAGCTTTTTGATTCGATTTGTTGCTCCATGATAATTGACGTGATTTCTCAAAATTTATTTTAACCTTTACTTGTAAATTTTTTCAAACACTTTTATATAACGCACTAACGATGATTTTTAATCGAAAAGCTTCTGTTTATTTTAAATAAACTAAATCTCTTCTTATTTTTATGTATGTGTGGTTTATACTGAAAAGCACAGCGGACGAGTGTATTTTTGTTGAAGTGTAGTGCATTGTGACTGTCATTTCAAGAAAATTACACTCCTTCGTATAGTTTAGTTGTGTTTAGGGCTTTGCTACACATATTCGTCAGTTAAAATACCGACGTTTTGTTCCCGAGCTTTATTGATTTCTTACGCATTTCTTTTTTTAGGTACCTGTAATTATCTCGAATGTGTGAATGGTCCGTGGTCTGCTTGGTCGACAAAGTGTGGAAAAGGGGCTAGAACACGACCCATCAACGTGATTGAGAAAAGTGTTGAACGATCTTCTTGCGAAGGTTTGAACGTACAGTGTAGAGAAGAAGATGTCGAGGAAAGAAATGAATTATGTAAGAAAATAGATTCATCCGTAACTTCCTGTATACTCATGCATTCCCGAACATGAGCGTATTTTAAAAATTACATGTTTATAAGAAACAGTGAAGAAAAGGCGCACAAAAACACCAGTAAAAAACACTAGTACGGAGACTGGGAATGAATAATAACTGTATCATGATAACATATTGCTTCTCTTTTAGGATACGAAAGGGAAACCTGTTATAAAATTAAACATACCATCTCAAACCATTTGCATTTTATCCCTTCCCAAGCAATGATTTCAAAAAATGTTCCATTGTGTGATTAAAACAGGCTCATCGTAGACGTTTTGACCCAAAAGAACACTGTCTAACAAATATTCCCTTGGTGTAACTTTGATGCAGTCGTGTAAAGCAGGCCTTAGCCATGAATAGAAAGACTAGATCGTTTTAAATAAACTTATTTTGTTATTTAACGGTTTTTTGTCTCCTTTAGGTGAGTGTACAACGGTCGATTGTGTACCAGCCGAGTGGTCTGATTGGTCGACAGAATGTGGACAAGGTCAGCGAGAAAGAAGTATCAATGCCGTTCAAAAAACCATCAAGAAACATTCCTGTGAAGGGCTCCAAACAACATGTCCGAAAGACAGCGAATCTCAGGACCGGAATGAGAAGTGTACATGTACGTATGTTGAATGTCAGACTGGTGATTGGTCGGAATGGTCTGCAGACTGTGGAGATGCGACAAGAACCCGACCAATCAATGCTATTGTGAAGAGTGTCGAGAAATATTCGTGCGATGGTTTGCAACAGACGTGCGCTGATGAAGAAGAAGTACAAACAAGATCAACTATGTGTAAGTTGGTTGGTCTGTAACCTACTGATCAAAGCCCTTCACCCTCTCTCCCTCTCTCTCTTTAATGTCATAGAGGAACTCTGAAATTTAAGTATTTTTACATGTTTCAACAGTTGAAGCTCCGCCCTGAACAAAATTATTTTTTTTCAATAGAGATTTTTCATGTAATGAAACATGAAACAATTTTAAACTCCTTGAAATATTTCCGGAAATCCTGATATTTGAGTGTTCTCTTTCCTGGAACATTCTAGAAGTACAACAGTAATAATTCATTAATTATTATAGGTAGTTGCAATTATGTAGAGTGCGTTGCTGGGGAATGGGGCGAATGGTCCAAAGAATGCGGCAAATCCATGGAACGATCAAGATTGATCAACTCCATACCCAAAACAATCGAGAAGTTATCTTGTGATGGCTTGGTCACACAATGCAAGGATACCGAGGAAACTGAAACCAAAGACCAATTATGTAAGACATTAGAAACCATTACAGTGTGATTAACAACCCTCGTTCACATAAGCTTTTTGAGCACTGCCCAATTGCTCCCACTTGGGATTTTTTCACCGGGTTGTTAGTCTATGCTGGAGTATGGGGAATTTATTTTAGTTGCCGTTTCTAGGAAATTATTCTCCTCTAGACTGGCTTCTTTGCTTACAGGAGGGAAAAGATTTTGTTAGCTGCACTCTAGGATTAAGATCATCTGTTGGTAATAAATTTTTCGATTTTTTTTTTTCAAGGTACATGCTCTTATGCTGATTGTGAGATGTCAGATTGGGCTGACTGGTCCCCATCTTGTGGCAATGTAACCAGGCAACGGAGCATGGTAGAAAAAGCTGCAACAATCGAACAGTACTCGTGTCAGAATCTAAAAGACAAATGTGATGATAAAACTGAGGTTGAAAATAAGCAAGTCAAATGTAATGCTCTTTATCTTTCTATATAAATAAGTTTAGGAAACCCACTTGTCTTTTGACCAACAGCATTATGATAAACAACATATGTTTTTAGGATCGCTATTTTATTTCCCGTTGGCCCGTTGAATGGTTAACGCGCTGAGCTTTAGATCAAAGATCCAAGAGGCTTTCGGTGGTGAAAATTGTTGTCACTTTTAATTCCATAAAAGTCTCCTTTGTAGGAACCTATATGATAGCAGTTTTATAGAATTGAAGAGACTATCCTACCTAGGTAAATATATTCAAATGAAATAAAAATGATACTACCCTACCCTACTTCTTGTATCTTTTCTATAGGTGATTGCCATTATGTAGAATGCCTACCTGACGATTGGTCCGATTGGTCTACAGGATGTGGTCAAGGTTCTCGTACAAGAAGTATCAACACACTTGTCAAAACCATACAGAAATTTGATTGCACTGGCTTAAAGCAGCAATGTTCGCAAGCCGAAGAAACAGAGAACAGAAATAAACTCTGTAAGACTTTTATCACCGTTTCAACTTAGGAACATTCCATCTAAGAACATCCGCAGACACACGTCTTGCCCTATATTTAAAGAAACATTCAATGTAAGAACATCCGCAGACACACGTCTTGCCATAATATCTAAAGAAACTGTAAGACTTTTATCACAGTTTCGACGTAGGAACATTCAATCTAAGAACATCCGCAGACATACACGTCTTGTCTTATATCTAAGAACATCCGCAGACATACGTCTTGCCCTTTATTTAAAGAAACATTCAATGTAAGAACATCCGCAGACACACGTCTTGCCGTATATCTAAAAAAACTGTTCCTGTCCCGATCGCTAAATCGATCCTTTAGTTACGGTATTAACAACTTTAATTTTTGTAGGTGAATGTGAGGTGGTCGATTGTGTACCAGCCGAGTGGTCTGATTGGTCGACAGAATGTGGAGAAGGTCAGCGAGAAAGAAGTATCAATGCCGTTCAAAAAACCATCAAGAAACATTCCTGTGAAGGGCTCCAAACAACATGTCCGAAAGACAGCGAATCTCAGGACCGGAATGAGAAGTGTACATGTACGTATGTTGAATGTCAGACTGGTGATTGGTCGGAATGGTCTGCAGACTGTGGAGATGCGACAAGAAGCCGACCAATCAATGCTATTGTGAAGAGTGTCGAGAAATATTCGTGCGATGGTTTGCAACAAACATGTGAAAAGAAAGAGGAAGTGCAAGAAAGATCTCAAAAATGTAAGGTCCTTGTAGGAACTTCACTTCAACGTTAGATTCACGTTCATATGATATTAGGTTCGATCTACGTTAGATTTCTTCTTTTAATTGATAATTGTAGCTATGAGCAGAGATCCCAATACTGCGGCAAGTTTTTTTGATTTCCCACACAATGGGATTAGTGCATGAAATGTTCCAGACTATTATTACTTACACGTGATTTTTTTTTTTTAAAGGTACGTGTGACTACGTGGAATGTGTCCCTGGAGAATGGTCGGACTGGTCCACACAATGTGGGAAAGATATCAAGCGATCACGTGCCATAAACGTGATTCACAAAACAGTGAAGAGAAACTCGTGCGAAGGATTACAAGCAACATGTCCAAAGTCCGAAGAAACGGAATCAAAAGATGAAATCTGTGAGAATTTGTATTGACTGTATTGTCTAGCTTAACCCTATTCAGGCCCCCCCCCTAAGATCTCGAGAAATATTCATGCTATGACCATGAAATTTTGCATACAAGTACCCTATCATATAATAAACATTTTCACATTAAAAAAATTTTCCTGACGTCAGCCATTTTTTGATGACGTCATCTTTTTTATTTCCAAGGTAGTGATTTTTTGGTAAATTCTTACAAAAATAGCGTTTTTTTTACTTTAAATATTTCCAGAAACAATCATGCAAACTGCATGTAATTTGGTATAGTAGTACCCTACCATGTAATAAACATTTGTTCATAATTTATTTTTTGCTGACATGCTCAAATATTTGACGACGTCGTCATTTCTTTGCCAATGTGATAAAATATTATAAAAAATTGTAAAAACAACAGTTTTTGCTTCAAATCTCAAAAATCTGGAATTATTCCGTTATTCTGGAAGTATTCCGTTTCAAACATTTATACATCAAAATTAACTTTCTGATGTCAGCAATTTTTTATTTCTATATTCATATTTTGCCCAAATTTCTTAGGTAAATTATTTGATAATTATGAGGAATTCACATGGAAAACTCATAGTGTGATAACTTTAATTGGCGTTATATAGTTCCTAAAAAGGTTTATAGACATCAAAATTACCATCAAAATGATTTGCTAACAGTTACCAAATAAAAAAAAAAAATTGGATTTTTTTGTTTTAGGGCACTTTTTTAGGGTGTGATTTTGGACCAAATTATTCAAAATTTTGAAAGAAAAAAACTTTTCATCAAAAAGCCAATAGAAAAATAATAAAAGTCACAAAGTTTCAATAGTTTAACATAATTTTTGGCAGAATTACAGTTAATTTAGTAAAAACCCATCCCAATTTGGCTATAACTATTTTCTTATACGGATGATTTACAAAGAGATTTGTTGTTTAGGGAAATTATTTGGAGGGTGGATTACCATTTGAAAACAGCTGACAAGGGATAATTTGTGTGTAGCAGGACGTTCCACAGGCTCCAATTAGTTTTATACTGCTGCTATAAAAGATTAAAGTTTTTTACAGTTATTAAAAAAGGACTGGGAGAGAATCTTTTATTTATGTATTTTTCCCTTTTACAGGTTCATGCTCTGCCATCAAATGTGAATGGTCACCTTGGAGTATCTGGTCAGCAACGTGTGGTGACCGAGCAAGAGAAAGATCAATGATAGGAGAATTGACCACGGTTCAACAATATTCTTCTTGTGATGAGGTGAAAACTGCGTGTACTGAAAAACCACAAGTGGAAACACATAATTTCAAATGTAAGAGCCCAATAGGCAATTTCGTCAAAAACCCACTTTGTAGGAGAGTGTTTTCTATTGAAACGCAAGACGTAATGAAGGCAATTTCAATAGAAAACACACTCTTGCGTAGAGGTTATTTAGTGATTTTCTTTGTTTGTACATGTTTGGGGGTTGGTTTCAAAGATGTTTTATTCCCATTTGTATACTATATTATGAATTAAGATGCCCGTAGTTTGCAATATAAAACGCAGCAATTTGGTCACCATACATTACATTCTTGAACAGTAGTTTATTGTGAATGAACGTGCAAGTCAGTCAGTATACAAGGTATCAGCCTATATCTATCTTATTCAATATACAATTAGACCATACTATTTGAATATCCATAATATTAAATTTTCCCTGTAAGTTGGATAAATAATTCGCATTTTATAGGAATTTAAATTTTTCTATTTTTAGGTCCTGGACGCAATCCACCAGCAGGTCAGTCTTATCCTTTGAAATAAAATCAAATTTAGTGACGATGATGATGATTTATTCTATCTCGTGTTTACCATTTTCTTTGCCTCAACCTCTTTTTCGTGCATATTTGGCATGACAACCAAACCCCAGCGTAGAAATTCACTTGAGGATTGTTTATCGATGTATTCTTACTCTTGGGGTTTGGTTGTCATGACAAATATGAAAATGTTAATTTTGGGAAGGTGTATTCCATTAAAATTTGACTCGATTTAATACAATTTTCATAATTGTTCACAGGAGCTGACATGTGCCACATACAATACCGATCAATGGGTTGCTTCGATGATGATCAAGTTATTCCCCGACCTTTACCAGAATTGATCTTGACTGAGCGAGACTCGACTCATCATGCGTGGAACGGGCGGATGATTAATTGGAAAAAATGGGATTCGTACCACGTGGAGTTCATTTGCCGATGTGCGGCCAAAGCTAAAGAGTTGAAATATCGATTTTTCAGTACTCAATTCTACGGTAATAATCGATATATTTTGATTTGTTATTTGTCTTTCGATAGTCTAATTTTCATACTCTACAGAAATACATTACATTTTTCTCTGAAGGTCTACGAGTAGACTATATTTCTAGTAAAATAGTGTTAAGTTGCCGTGCAGAACCCTCTTTAAAACTATTATGTTCAAGTTGTATGTTACTTGCATACCGTAAATGCTGGATTTAGTGCCCGAGGTGCCTTTTTAAAGTTTGGATTTTCATAAAGGGGGTTTATTCGAGAGGGGCGTTAACTCGAGAGGGGCGGGTGATAAAATCGAATATTTACGGTAGTTTGGAGAAGAATATTCTGGAAAATTCTGCTTTATTTTTATACCAGTATTGATATTCTTCCGCGTCTTTTTAGGTGAATGTTGGTCCGGTCCAGAAGCCGGTGATACATACTTCCGTAATGGTGAGAAAGATTACAAGCATTGTTTGAAGTCCGGTTATCAACCATGCAAATCCGGGGACTTGAATTGTATTGGAACACAGTATACTAATTATGTTTTCAAACTCGATTAGAAACATTATTTATTTTCTATTTATTATAATGTTTGTTAATTAGGGAAATAATTTGAGTTGAGAAAACACAAAAATACTGTTAGAGTTACTAAATAGAGTTACTTAATCTTCTTATCTATCCTCCTAAATGCAACTTAAAATCAAACTCGTCAGATAATGATTAATAGGAACATGTCTTAATAGTTGATTTTATTCCAACAACCTGAAACGTTCAAAATAATTTGGCTGAGCTGATCCTGAATTATTTTCGTTGCCCTAGGGCAAGGGTGTCTCGTGGATTCAAAAATACACACAAATAAAAGATGATGATAAGTTTATTAAGTACTTAGTCTTCATCTTATTTCATGACACTAAATCCGTAAATAATCATTTACAATTTAAATACGTGAAAAAGAAAGAAAGATTCCATATTTGTAAAATAATAAAAATAACTGTGAACAAAAAAAAAACCCAAGAAAGTTAAAAAAAAAGAATTTATAAAAATACCTGCACTAAGAAATAAAATAAATTTAAAAATTGCTTCGACGTTATCGTTTTTCCAAGAATTTCGTTTTTTTCTCCATTTTATTTGATCTTCGATAATTGTTTAATGGTTGTAAGGGTTGTAACCTTGGCGATGTTGGTTGTGGTAAGGGTTGTAAGGTTTTTGTGTTGTTGTGGTGGTAGCGTCGTTATTTGCTTCAGTCTTGTTGATACCATTGTATAAACAAGCGTTCCATTTCTCATTGAATTTCAAACCTTTTGGACAAGCGACGCATCCAACAGTTTGTCCGTGAAAGCAAGCGATGTATTGATGTGGGTTATGTGGGTCAGCAATGTTTCCATTGAAATGAGGTCCACGATTAGGGCATTTGTCTGGGCAGTGGAAGGTGGTTGCTGGGTGCCATGGCTTGGTGGTGACACATTTATCTAAGGAAAGAAGAAGTCCTATTAGAATTATTTTGTCATTGAATTATTGAGTCATCATGATGAGAAATTGATAGATTGGTTAAAAAAAAGATTCGGACCGTCATCAAATGTCAGCAGTGTTTGGTTATCGAATATATTTACAAATACAATCTCCCTATAGTTTGGAAAGTTCGTGGACGTTCACTTGACTTTTCTTACCTTGGTAGTTGTAGAGACATTGATTGCATTCTTCTCTGAAGACCAAATGAAGAGGCCAACAAGCTTGACAGTAAGCTAATCCATCAACACATTGAACGAAATAGTTGTATTTGATTTCACCGTGTTTGTTGTACTGATAGTTTCCATCGGCTTTTCCTTTGCACAAAGAATTTGGGCAATCTACAGCTGGTGGTGTGGTTCCAGTGATGTGTGGAACATCAAGGGCAAAAGATGCTAGAAAAATAAATACATATGTTTAATGATACATTAATTGTTTGGTATAAAATAAATGGTAGTTAGAGCATATATACAAGCAACGTCTAATAATGTATTCTTACCTGAAAAGCATGCCAATAAAGCAATGATAACCTTCATCTTTGTATCTTCAACGAAACTAGTTATTGATAAAGAAGAACTTGGCAGTTTTGTGATCAACATCATGAAAAATAAGCCCTTATATACAAAACG
>JAYRBV010016624.1:0-12326 GCA_036023255.1 Mitrocomella polydiademata
AATTTAAATTACATGAAACGACACGATTCTGTCGTTTCTTCATTTTGTATTAGACGAAACGATAGTTTTTGTCGTTTTTTCTATTTTTTTATTAGACGAAACACCATGTCCCTTATGGGCTTCCGTACTTTTCTCATCGTGAACTTTCTATAGTTATTTGTCATCATTAGTTGATAACTCAATGGCAAAATTTACAAAGTAGGTGTTAATAATAATGGTACATAATAATTGCTCATAGAATTTAGATTTTACAAGTTTTTTAAATGAACCTATTTGAATTTTCAAAATGTAATTTTATTCTAATTTTGCTTTCCTAAATTTAAATTTAGTTGACTTTGTATGTTTTCTAGTATGGCAACTGCCCAAGAGCAGATTTGTGATGTTTTGATCGTCGGAGCTGGTTGGTCAGGACTCTTGGCGTGCAAATATGCGCTGGATGAAAATTTGTCCGTACGCGTGATTGAAAAACGTGAAGATATCGGCGGTGTTTGGAAGTTTTCAGCAGATCCCAATGTGACCACGGTCATGAGAAACTCTACCACGTCCAGTTCGAGCACCGTGACTGAGATCAGCGATTTCCCGATGTCAGACAATATTGGGGAATTTCCAAAGCACGGGGACATCCATCGATACTTGAATGATTTTGCTGATAAACATAATCTGCGAAAGTACATACATTTCAATACAGTCGCAAAGGAAATACATAAAGTCAACGGTGTCTGGTACATCGAGACAGAAAATAATGCTGAATTCATGGCCAAGAATTTGATAGTCTGCTCTGGTGTCCACCAAAAGGCAAACAGTGAACTGGAACAGGGTCTGTTGAAAACGTTCACTGGTGAAATTCATCATTCCGGCAAATTGAAAGAGTTTGACGAAAAACATCGAGGTAAGAAGATTATGATCATAGGAGGAGGTGAAACAGCTAGCGATATAATGGACGAATGGTATCCACATGTTGACTCAATTGTTTGGTGCATACCGCGTGGTCAACACTTCTTTCGGAAACATGCCAAGCTTTTACCTCATCGTCCACCACAGGCACTAGATAAAGCATCATCCAGGGCGTTGAAGTTGGTGGCTCCTTTCACTGAAAGTAAACCAGGTATGATTGTTTAAATGCAAACCAGATAATGATTGTTTAAATGCAAACCAGATAATGATTGTTTAAATGCAAACCAGAAAATGATTGTTTAAATGCAAAACCAGGTAATGATTGTTTAAATGCAAAACCAGGTAATGTTGTATAAATGCAAAAGAAAACTAAATCACTTTCATTATTTTATTCGTCCTATGCAGGTACGGTTGCGAGAAATGATACTCTTATCATCAGATTGGTAGTTCAGAACTATCGATCGATAAGCGAGAGGTCGTGGGTTCAAATCCCATAATTGTCCGATTTTTAGACCTGGCTCACACTTATTAATTAGACACCCATACATACATGTGCACAATAACATTTCATGCTGTATATCAGACATCATCAAGTGCACATATTCTCACTTTACTTCCTTTGGCATTTATTTCATAAATATGAACCAGTCTGTAAGCTGTTAATAAACATATCAGCTGTGTTAAAAAATGCTTTTACCTGATACTATACGTTTGCATTTCAGGTCTAGCCTGGGTATGCAGGTGGACAACAAACGGTTCAGTAACAGCCTACCAAGGTCACGGAATTCCCGAGTTCAAAAACGAATCTAATTTCTTTCATTCGTTTATCAACAAGCACGCCCACGCATTGGATTACATCGATTACAAAAAAGTTATTCCCAAAGGTGCAATTGACTTTGTCCATGGCAAACAAATCAATTTCTCTGACGGGACAACAAGTGAAGCGGATGTAATCATCCAGTGTACTGGATATGACGTAACCTTTCCATTTCTACCGAAAGCGAACCAGTTGAAACCTGCCGAGTTGTACAAGTTTGTTTTCAACCCGGACGACCCGTCGCTTTCGTTTGTTGGCTTTGTGCGCCCTATTGTTGGATCCATCCCGGGTATCTCAGAAATGACCGCTCGTTGGGTATGCCGGGTCGTTGCAGGCCGTGTTGGACTCGCAAGCAAACGTGAGCGCCGCCATGCGTTACAGAAAGACCAACAGTTTTGGTTTGATTACTTTCAAAAGACATCTCATCGCATCAGTACGCTGGTCGATGGATATACTTACCTTGATGATATTGCAAAATTAAGTGACTGTTACCCAGACTACTGGCAGTTGTTCAAGCGGAACCCGCGTGGTGCACTGACAGCGTACTTTGCACCTTACAACGGATGTTCGTATCGTTTGAACGAACCGGAGCAAGAAGAACAAGCCATACGGACACTACAAAAGCATTCTGGTGACACCATGACTTTCTACGTGCCATTGTTCATTCTGTTTATGAGGCTCATTATGTTCGATTGGTTTTGTGATATTCTGGGCAAAATCAAATATAAAATACAGACCAATAAAACGTGGCACGTTGTCAGAGAGTGGAGGGTTGTGAAAGTTGTAAATTACATTTGGTGTACACCCAAACGTTTATTGTTTGACAATACCACTAGATTAGAAAGTCACACGGTATTACAGTAAGCTTTCAGTTATTTAACTTCCCGTTTTTATTTAAAGTTTCCCGGTCATTCCAAATTTCTCTCGGGACTGACAACCATATACTTTGAAATGAAAACCTAATTCACCTTTTTACAAACAATTTTAGTTGTAAGAAGTTAACGAGCACTCAAGGATGTGATAAAACATCTTTGGAGTACTCTTACTTTGGTTTTTGAACAAAGGATTCTAGATTTTCTACTATTTTACCTTTTTATTGAGATAAAATTTTAAATAACAATTAAATCGTATGTCAGAAAGAATTGCGAAAATTTTGCATTGTTAAAATGGCACAATTCTTATTTTTTTATTACACTGAGTGTTTATCATCTTATCTGTAATTCACAACGTACATAGAAGCGAATTTAAAACAAATATTTTTATTTAACGTAGAAGTGAATCAAAAAAATTATCAATACTGTATAATATTTTAATATTATTAATAGTAGCTTTGAGTAAGATTAGTTATTGCGAAAATTTGTCATTATATCTTGTATGCAACAACAGATTTATTAAATAAATTATCATAAATTAAATGTAAAGTATAACTAGCAAATAGCTCAGCTAAAAGGTGAAACTTGAATTAAAAAAGTTATTACTAGTAATCGTATGTTTGGAGTGCAATTAACGATTAAGGTATAAACCCCCAAGAACGCTCATAAAAAGACGTTTTCAATTTTGATGTAGAATGATAACAAAAGTAATAAACATGTGAAATCGACAAGTTTCAGACGCTTGTCAATTTCCTAGACGCCACAAGCGATGGAATTGCAAATAGCTCCAGGAGAGAAAGAAGTACACAAGCTTGCGTTTATCGCTTGCGTTTGAGATTGCGCCTTCAGCTCTTTAGTGAATAGGGAAAAGGTGACTATGGGACCTATACCTATACTTATAGGTTCGAAGTGAATTATTTTTCGAAAGGCTGTACGGAGGCTTCTTATCAGTTTTTGTTAACGTCCAAATTTAAATCGCGATTTTCTCAAGGCTGTTTGCTTTCTCCTGGCCAAAATGCAGTAAGATTAGAAAGTGCTAGAGTCTGGAAATTTTAGTTACCTTTGTCCTTATGATGAGGTAAAAAATGAGCGTAGCACATTTCTGATATAGGTTTTCATCCGTGACTAATAACTCGTCAATAATTAATGAGATGACCCAAAAAGTGATAGAGCAACTTTGACGTACCACAATTTGCGTATTAAAGGACTTTTTTGAATTTTTTTTCGCTCATTTTACACAGAAACGAATCGAGCGTGCATGTAGAAAATATCCAGCTCTGTAAATGTCATGATCTTGGCCAGCGCGAAGGCTCTATTTCTGATTTCAACAGTATTTTTAAGGTCATTAATTATGCATAATTTCAAAAATGTTAATATAAAGTTTGTGCCGCGAAATATATTAAAGGAAAAATTTTCTTCCACAAAGTTTTTTCCATAAAGTTTAAAAAAAAAATTATCAAGTTAAAGGGATTGAGGAACGCATATGTATACAACTATTAGAGAAGACAAATTAAGATTAAGATTAACAAAACATATATTAGCAATAGCGATAAATCACTAAATCAATCAATCAATAACAATTAAATTTGTATTGTTGTTCCGTTTTTTTCAATTTCGGTGCTGGGGCTAGAGGTAGCATATCTCTTATGTCTCTGATTTTGCCCTTTTTACAAGTCGAGGTTTATATTGAAAAATTGTAATTTTTTTCTCCGATCGAGAAAGTTTTTGTTAACAAAATTCCTCTTTTTTTCCGAATCGCGAAAGTTTTAACCTTAAAATTCTGCAACGATTAGAAATTCGCGAAAGTTAAAGCCAAAATTTTTCCTCGCGAAAGTTTGTGCCTTTAAAGTACAATCAGAGACATAAATTTTATCTCAGAGATTTTATCTCCATAACTCGCTAAACCCAATAAAACCAACTTTGAATTACTTGTGGTTTTTGATGAGTTTTGTCAAAATATCGGAAAAGTGCCATAATTTATGACTGTGATTGTAGTTGGACTGACCTCTACACGTTATCAACAAAGTGCAAAGTTTAAAGTGATTGGCTGACGAAATAATTTCTGTGGGGGGGGGTTAGGCCTTAATTGCACGATAAGGCATGCGATTCCTGGGTAATCATCTGTAAAAATAAGAACTCTTTCATAGAATACTTTATTGTTTGGTATACTTTTTTCGCAGAATAATATAATCTTTTTGACGTCTAATAAAAACATTGCATTGCGAATTGCGAAAACAGTTAGAAAGACCCGAAACCATTGCATTGCAAATAAAGTAAAAACAATAAAAGATGAAAAAAACAAAACAAAGCAAGTCTGCGTTTTACATTTAGGGGCTTTTAGAGTATTAATTGCACTCTAAAAGTGACGTCTCGACCAATCAGATTGCTGTAATAATACACCTCTGATGATTACCTAAATAATAAGATTTTTAATTTTTGAATGATTTATTTTTAACGAAAGATTAACACATTTTAACGAACTCGCAACTCCCTGTCTATAAGACTATTATTAGATTCCTATATTGCTGATTGCCCCCGCAGGGAGTCGAAGCGACCGAGGAGGCATAGTTGTTTCACGAGATAGCGCAAGTAGTTTCAGTAGTTGTTCATCAAATACCCCGTGATCCTTTGCGCGACCTATAAATCTATAATGGGCATAAGTTGCGATGCGAAATAAAACCAAGTAAAAAGAAGGATATTTTAAATTATCGGTATTACCGATATACCGATAATTTCATGTACTTTTTTCCCATGGGGAATATACGGTGTGATTCAGCCAGACTGCAACCCTAAAAATAAACGGCTATAACTAAACATAATTTCTATTGTAGTTTACAGTAGGTGAGAATTGATCATAGAAATCACTTGTCATTAAAAAATTGTTTAAATCTGTTTTAATTATTCAAAATTTAAGATTTCTAAAACAATTCTATATATATTTGGAAAGTTCTTTAAATTCTCTTTCTGGTACTGCAAAAATAGTTTCGATACGATATGTTTACCAAAAGTTATAAAATAGCCGTTTATTCTTAGGGTTGCATTTTCTAAATCACACTGTATATATATATGTACAAACAAAGTGTACAGTATCGTAATGAAAAGATTTTAAACTAATTTTAAACAATATTTGTATTGTAACATTTCAACATTCTAAAGTTTTGTTTGTTTGTTTATAACCGAGTTTGAATTGTGTTTAGACAATAATATGCGAAAAGAGATTTAGCTCTTTCTTACTACAATAATCTTTTTTAATTTTTATCGAAAGCCAGGAATCCACTAGATGTCCAAAAGAGCTATTGAAATTTTACTTTGTAATTATCACTAGTTATGTTTATATTATATTAATACCCAGTTAACTGTGGCCCTGGAAAATATCAGTAAAGGATACACAACTTCTGTCTTAGTTCTTGACACATACATTACACGATCTCTTGGCTCAACTGCTTAAAATTGAAAAAAAAAAAAAAATTCTGTTTGGTCTGTAAAATACGCGCTGGTCACGTAATTCATTTTTAAAATGGTAGCAATAAGTTCCTATTGTTAATATCTTGTATTAACAAAAGCTAAGGATGCAACGTGCAAAAGCTAGGTGCAACCCGACCGCAAGGTTTTCGGTGGTAAGAATCGCTCATCACTTCTATAAGATTCCCTTCGAGATTTTTCGCAAGGATGGCAGGACTTATTGATAGTAGTTCTTTAGGCTATCCTGGGTAAATATGTTCAAAAATTGATAATAAAACAATAATTTACAAACTGCTTTGGTCCTTGATAAAGCTCACAACTGGAATATTCTTATCATGTACTTAACATTTTGAACTTATGTTCCTATTGAGATTATGTTTCTATTGAGATTATGTTTCTATATATTGGGCTTCTTCTCACATGAATTGCGCTCATTAATTTGTATGCTCCTCATTAATTTGAAATCGTAAACTGCAATTCCCCAAATTATTGTTTTTAAGGTCTGCGTAAGCGTTTTTCTCTAGTTGGTTTTAAGAGCTCTCAAAATCTCTTTGTCATGGTAATAAAGTCAAAGAACTTACACAAAATAATAAAAATATAAGTACGAAAATCTTATTATTTCCATCTTATTATTTCCATTTTTCATACTGGGAAAAATTGCTTGACACACAAAGGTCATCAGATGACAAGATATGTGATGATAAGGTTCCAACAATGAATACTTTTGCTACGTATAATGTAGAATATCATGTTCGGATTCTGCATAGTTTTTGTAGTATCAGTCTCAAAAAATAATTGCGTCAGCAGAAGATACATTGATGATAAGTCCTAAGTTAATTATCATAGATATGATGGTAATATTCATAGAATACAAAAGTGAATTAAGTTTATTTTGTTGTTTATATAAAGAAAAAATTTATCATTTGTCACGTATTTTAATCATCTAACAGTGTCAGTTCTTGTAGCCTCTGTACCTCTTCCGTAAAAAATTTGGTTAACAGAGACAAATCCTTGATTATTGTTTTATCGCTCATGATGGTCATTCTGATCTGTTGATTGTAACTGAACATCGAGGCAACCATTCCGACATCAGCGTGCAACGGTGGCGTCATAACGATAGATTCGACTTGTGAACCTTGTATATAGATGGGTTCAATTGGTCCCGGCACGTTAGACACTATCATGGAGGCGTGACGGTTAACCGAGTAAGTGGAAAACCTCCCAACAGTTTCTGGTAGACCACCCACGACGTTGAAGTAAATAAAAGAAAACAGATGGGGGTGTGACAGAGTTTTCATGTGGTCAATACGGCTCTTTGTCTTTTGAAGTCGCTCAATTGGATCAGATATCGATATGGGAAGGTTTAAGAATACTCCGCCTGATTTATTGCCGAGCGGTATTATCTCGGCAAGTTTGGCGGAGCTCGATCGAGAGTTGAAGGTCATTGCAATGGGGAAATCTTGAGGTTCTTTCTGTCGGATCTCGGAAATATAGCGACGGATTGCTCCTGCCAAACATGCCATCATGACGTCATTGACAGTTGTTTCTAAATTCACGAAATAAACGTCAGATACAGATAAAGAAATATTTATACGACAACTTTGAGATTTTTAGGTCCAACCAAGCTCTCTAAATTGGAATGGAAAATTATATTTTCGGTGGAAATAAACTAGTTTAATCGATGTTTGCAAGAAGTTTTTCAAAATTTTCAAAAAAAATCAAAATCGTTAAAAAGAAATCAAAATGTTTCAAAAAGTTCAAATTTTCAAAAAAATTCTTTATTTTTAAAAAACAATTTCTAAATTTTCAATTTCAAAAAAATACCTAATTAATAATTCGAAAAATTTAGAATTTTTAAAAACACATTTTAATTTCGTCTCTGTGTTGTACAGTGTAACCAGTAAAGAAACCATTGCAGTGAAATAACGCCCTTTTTTTCCTCTCGTATAATTTTTTGAAAATTTAGACTTTTTTTGAAAATTTAGAAATTTTTTTGGGAATTTTAACTCACGACTCTACTTGGTCGCAGACTCATAAATTTCTTATAAGCTCAACTTTGAAATATAGATTACAATAAATTCTTCACGTAGCCGTAGAATAGTGTAGAACAGTTTCATGTCGTGTTCAGCTCGTTAAGTAAAGGCTAAAAAGTTTAGCTGGGATTCGATATCCTTAGTTACACATCACATTTATGTGGCTGACTGTTGCGACCGTTTATCATACATCTAGTATTTGGTGAAATATACCGACATGACTAACATTTGAAACACCAGAGACTATAAAGGCTAATTTACACTTGTTGAAAAACGTCCATGGATAAGAAAATTTTCCATGAAAAGTTTCCCTTTTAAAAAGTTGAAATATTTCAACTTTTGTTTTGCAGCTTTCGATTGGAAAATGGCAGATGAAAACTGGCAAAGCGGGAAAACTTTGACGGCCATGGAAATATTTCAACAAGTGTAAATCAAACTTTTCATGCCGGGAAACTTTTCACGGGAAATGTTTCTTGTCCATGGACGTTTTTCAACAAGTGTAAATTAGCCTTAATCCTCGATGGTAAGTAAGCAATGTTTACATAAATGGGACATCGGAAATATTTTGTCTATAAAAGTAAGGTAAAAAATTAATTTGAAGTTTTTAAACTCACTTGTTTTGTCTTTAATTCTTTTCACCAAATTCAAACTAATTGGAGGTGTCCAGCTGATCTTCTTCTTGGCAGGGGAACTCTTCGCTCGAAATGGATTCTTTATATTAAAGGAAAAGACCAACGCGAGCATGGCCAGCGGCCCAGTGATTACCCCTGACACAACGCGTTTGATTGGATTAGCCATGAAATTCGACTTGCGTGTTGTTCTGGAAAAGTTGGCAAATATCGGTTTGGTGTCAACTAGTCTGGACAATAGCCCAATCATGGCAAAACCATCTCCAATTGTGTGGTGGAATTTAACGAAAATTATGTACGATTCCTTGTCATGAGCAGGAATAATCTTAATAACAATAATAGCAACTGATTTTTTTCAACCATAAACATAATTTATAATAGTTCTTCATCTTGGAATGCGTTAGATAAAGACGGCGATTTGCACAAAAACTTCGCCGCTGCGCAAAGTTTCGCTACTCACCTCGTTTTTGATTATTTCAACCTTCAACCGCAACTAATTACACTGAAATTATACGATCGCGAAATAGTCTTAACTTATGCGCTGCGGTAAAACATATGTGCAATCTGTCGCCCTACTCGCAAATCGCAATTGAATCACGGCTGAACTTCAGACACGAAAAAGTTGCAATTAGATTAAAATAATAAATTGTTTACCTTGAACATCCAAGGTGATACGTTTTTGGCGATTTGCTCAGCTGCCACATTCTCAAACATTCTCTGCTCATCTTCCACAGTTTTTGGTGGTGCTCCTTTGTACATCTGTACATGCTGTTTGATGTTGAAATGCTCCTCGTCCTCCCAAACATACGACCAGTAATATTTGGTAATCCGCTGCGATAATCTACGGTACGTTTCATCCAAACCTTTAGTCTCGAATAATCGAGACAAAACCCACTGTCTAAGTTTACCAATGTTTGGCTCGCCTTTGACTCTGATCATACCAACGATGAAGTTGCGATTATTTTCAGTTTCGTGTAAAAAAGGCACATCAAATGTGCAAAGGACAGTTCCTAGTTTACGATATTTGATCAGGCTAGTTTCAAATAGTTTGTACATCCTAAACAAACACATGACGGGAGCAAGAACGATGGCGACCACAGACCAAAAGACATAAGCCAAAAGACATAGTATAGCATGGAAGAGAATCGGTATACCAGAATCGATGTATTTTAAATATAAGACCGACATGGCTATTGATATTTTTGATCGAATAAGTTTTGCTAAAAAATAGGGAAAAAGTATATAAGTAATGAATGGTCACACTTTAAAAGACCTCTTACAAAAATGGTAAATGGTAGGAGGAACTTCCCGAAGAAATGAAGACAGATGAAACCATTTAGTTTCTATCACTCATCAACGCATTTTCTTCTAGACCATTTGTTGTCGTACCCTACGCTACACTACCTTTGTAGTGTGTAAGCCAACTCAACCCACACAAATATGTAGTCCCCTTTATAAATATGCCGATGTTTTTCCTCGTGGTATCCAGTTACATGCAGCATTGTTTACATTCGCAGTCAATTTTGCATTTTTTTCCTTTTTTATGACGATCCTCGAATTACTTTACGGAAGTAAAAGTACATAAACAGGCAGGCACTTGTATACTATAAGTTTTCTTCTCATGGCATAACATAAAAGCAAAAATAATCATGTTAACTAGTTGGTGTTGACACAAATCGAATTTGATGATGGACTAAACTTATTACAATAAAATACGAGTGACGAAATAATGGGATATAACTTCCATACAAAAAAAATAGTTTAAATAAAAAAATAAAAAAAAGTTTACGGAACCAATTCCTTACTAGAGTCAAATGATATATTGCATAATTTTGACCATAGAGATATTTTGACATACCAGTGCGTGAAACTCAAAAGCTACCAAAGAAAAAGGTAGAAAATAATAAAGGCGTTAAAAGAGACCTTTCCCGAAATACCTTTCATACATAGATTCCTATTATTAATCTCGGTTTTATGAAATATTTGCACGTGCGCCTATAATCTTAAGGGTATATTTGAACCTTTATTGCGCATTCATGAAATTTGTTACTCCCATGAAACTCAATTACACAAATACGAGGCTAATAATAGGAATCTATACGTATAAACGGTACAAAACTTTACAAGTATAGTATACAACTGTACAAGAACGGCATTTTTTATACACCAACTTCTTGTAAATATTTGTGCAATGGAACTAGACAGTTTGCTAATATCAATATTTGTTCTCCTTTTTTGATTCATTAAATCCAGCTTAACTATAAATCAAAATCAGAGCAATATAGAAACCAATTTGCAGACCATAAGAAAAATTCGACGGTCGATATAGTTATTTTGGAATTGACGTTTTGTTGAATTATAATCGCATGGGTACGAGTAGCTAGGAAACCTGGCTCTTATATCCCGTTCAAACAGTTTTCTAATATAATGTTTTAACATTTGAAACTTTCGAGTACAATTTATCTGAATTGTACGAGAAACATGCGATTACTAGTTAATAGCGAACTAGAAAAAAACTCTGAAGCAAACAGAATATTTTCTTTATATAGTATTCTTTCATTGCTTTTTAACAACATCTCACTAAAAAACAACAACCGGAAACTCATTAACAAATTCAAACACTCATGGGGGTAAATCATTTTTATGAAACATATTAATTTATTTAGGGGATGAACAGTATCTCTATCACTTCTGATAGAGATACTGTACAATTTGTTCTTAATTGCGCTGTGTTTGAGTGCAATTAAGAAAAAACACATCATTACTCCGATTCAAGAAATTTATACAGGTTCGCCATTAGCAACAAAAAAAATAATAATTGTAATTGATGTATTGGTCAAAATTTCTTGGAACTCATAATTAGCATATGAAAAGTGTTCAGCCTTTCAATTGAATACATTTAGCCTTTATTTGAACAAATTATCCACAGCTCCATCCAAACTACCTCCTTGTAGCAAATATGATCCAATTGTGAATGTACTGAATAACTATATTTTGCTTTTATTGTGAATGCGAACTTTGCCCTTGCGGCCTTGGGTGATAACCATGAAAGCAATGTTGTTAATGTATGTAATAGCCTGGTATACAAACATTTGGTGTCTTCTCACATGATCGTATGACGTAATTGTTTACCCTCATTGTTCCTTACATGCATATAGTAACATGAGAATATTACTTGCTTTTTCGTGTTTATTAGAATCCTACGCATTTTCATTGCAACGTGCTTCTTGAGAAACTCTCAATGATTTAAAACAGATGCTTTGTCTATCATGTCACATTTTGAAGAGATTCGAACCTGTTATTTCTTTTTCAGGTATTATACAGACAGACATACATTGAGTCGCAAATATTGAATTGAAGTACACACATAATATATAACGATGTTATCTACGTATTAAATAGCAAATATTTTTCGCCCTTTTACAGGGTCGGTTCCTTTCATCCAAAACCTAGGGCTGATAATTTTCTACCGTTGAATCCACAGCTGAGCTTTTGACCGTCTTTTTTAATGTACGGGACAGCGACGGAAAAGCGAGCTGTGTCGCAACTCGTTGATTTCTTTGATGTCACCGCGGGGCAGAGCTTGCCCTCTCATTGTGGATATTCATCCGTCTACTTT
>JAYRBV010016635.1:0-12326 GCA_036023255.1 Mitrocomella polydiademata
TAGTCGTATTAAAAGCTACACTTAATCGTACTTAATCGTAATACACTTATTAAACTATTGATTTATAACTATAGATGTTGACTTCATACATTTGTATAAGATTCTTATAACAACTATTTTTTTACTGTAGGTGTGGCCTTATCAACCATAGTTTCTAGAAAATCTATCCAATTAACATCATCAATGGTCACACTTGAGAAGAAATATAAATGGGTTTTATTTCAGGGAATACGCGGGGGTTGTTACAAATTTTATAATGGTTTTTCTGTAGCTGGCCAGGGTTTTTTTTAATTGGGGAAAAACTCATGGGGAAATATTTGTTTTGTACATTTTTGCTAGCACTAGAACAATCAGTTCTCGCATTTTTATGGTTTGCATACTTGAAATTGAAAGTTTTTACATTTTATTGTGGTACGTAAAATTGTTAAAACTCATTATATAGCAGGTAGTTATTTTTTATTAATATTAATTTGTAATTACATTATATTTATAGCTTTTAGTTTGTTTTTTTCATATTATTTTTAGAGGTGGAATCGTGTTCCCATTGGATGGGTTTCACCTCTACACACGTTTCTCTTGCCAATTCCCTAAATTCCATAAATTGAAGCTACCACACTGTAAAGACTTTTTGTATGTATATTTGATCAGAGAAAGAAAAAGTTTTGACATGCGAATATATCACTTTTGTTCTAGTGACCTTCCCTTCACAATATGCGCACACTATACTCATGTATAGTTTTTATTATATTGAAGCAAAGCACTCTGGGTAATACTACACAAAGCACAATAAAGCACCTTATTATATACACGAGAATAATTTATACACTTTTATAGCAAAACATTTTGGGTACTAGCACACAAAGCACCAAGCACCTTGACACACACGAGGAGAATGATTTCCATGCACCTTTACCTTAACTTTTATATTAGTGACGTCACATTATCTACCATGCATAAATTATAAATTATAAAAATATTCACACCACGCAACGCACCTAGTTTGGAATAATTTCACATATGATAAAGTTTAATATTATGCACATAACAATTAAACATAAATTTTCACACAATATGCACTTTATTTGTTCCAAACAAGTTATCAAGGATCAAAAAATATTTATAATCTGAAAAACTGCCTTTACCGTGGTCCAAAATAAGGGATGTATGCTAGTCTACAGCCCAAGACATTATGCGGCTTATGATACATATAGCAAGACAGTGAAATAAGGTATAATGATGAAAAATTATCAAAAAACTTCATTGTTGTAACAAATAGCCTCTGTAAAGGAGTGTGACGCTCAAAATCTCAGGATTTATATTATTTTAACATATTTGGAGGTGTTAGGAAAGAGGGGGGGGGTGGGGGGGGCAGTTTGCTTGCCAATTATGATCATTATCAAAACAATTGAGTGCAAAGGCACGCTTAGTCGAACACATCAGGTGGAGTGCAAAGGCATGCTTAGTCGAACACATCAGATGGAGTGTCTTTTCCTTTTAATTGCTAATCACACTTTTCAGCAAAGCCTAGCTAGGAAACCTGGCTCTTATAGTTCAAATAGTTTTCTAATATAATGTTGTTGTTTTTTTTCACAAAAAAAGAAACAACAAAACCCGATAAACCGATAAAAGAAAAACGGTTTTGAACGGGGATAGAAAGCCAGGTTTCCTAGCTGGCAGAAGCCTGACTATGTCTAAACCCGCCACTGTGATGCCATATTACACTGCAGAAGTACATCTATTTCAATGATATACAGAGTGTGCTCTAGAAAAAATTACCGCCTTCTGTTATAGGTATAAAAGCAGTGTAAACTACAGGGAATTAATGTTTGAATGCTGTTTTTGTCGAGAATGAGTGACGAGATAATGTATATTTCCATTGCATTGGGACACTCTGTATATATGATAGAATTGTTGTGAATAAAGCTACATTACAATACTTTTGAAGTGGTCAGTGGACGAAAAAGTTTCTTGAACATAACTTTTAAGAGTGGCTTTTAATAAGGGTTAAATCAGTCAGGTGGATTTTTATATGAAACCTTTACTTGGCAGAACTTCAGAACATCCAACGAACGATTGGATTTTATGAGTACAAAATTTGCTGGTTGAAAATAAACAATATTTTGATGACGCTGTTTCATCTTCATATATTACTTTAGAACGACATGTTTAACTTCTTCAGTTTTATTATCATGGTTCATTAGGTTGAAATTAGTGTGGGGGGATTTTAATTAATTTAACAACTTTTCTTTTTAAAAGATATTATTCTACAGGGAGTTAGACAAAAATGTCAACAGGTTCAGATGGACAGGATTTCATTCTTATTATACTGTGTAATTTTTTTTTCGGATCTGATATTTCAGCGGCGTATTTAAAAAATAGTTACGCCTCTGCCAAGAAGTGTGATTTAAGAATTGAAAGGTAACCATTAAAATGACTCTCCATCTGATGTGTGACAATGTGAGACCATGTTCTAAAAATACGCCTCTAAAAATATGTTTACTAATAAATAATAGAAGTTAAAGAATTATGAGCAATAATCTCCAAAATAGAAATATGGTCGGCTAACAAAACAATTACTGAAGATAATAGCATCTAGTACTAAGTAGTATTACTGGTCAACTTTTTATCAATCGTTTTCATTTGGATTGTTCTGAGCAGTTTGTGTCCCATAAATTTTCTTTGAAGTAAATGTTACTGCCAAAAAAAAATGCATTTACCCGTTTGAATTTACTAGATCATTTTATTTGTTCTAAATGATTATCTATGGTCACACCGCGTCTGACAAGAAATCTTTTTTATACACCTGAAGCTAATTTTTGGCTTGTCCTACATTTAACAATAACAAACTAAAAGCATAATTTTATTACCTCATTTTTAGGTCATTTTAGTTACTGTAACTTTAAAGTCTCAGCAGCAGAAAGTGGAGCACAAAATAATTTTCACCTTCAAACTCTGAAAATGATATGCTTATATCTTTTGGGGAAAATTAGTGCTTATATCTTTTGGAGAAAATTATATGTTCATATATAATAAAAAGATAATTGATACCAGTAAATAACACACACACATAAATAAGGTTCCATCACTATTCATCTTTCAAGGGTTTGTGTCCACACCGCATCGTTGTATGCTTCTAATTACTAATTTCCGTATGTTCCCGTGTAGGTATTTTGCAACGTAAGCAGAACCCCCGTTGATAACACACTGGGTAAAAATTCGCATATCATAAATACTTCAGACGGGTGACGGGTAACGGGTATCTTACATGTCTTATTGATCATTCTTTATTTTCTTGACAATAGAACACACAAAGAGAGAAAATAAATAAATTTTCAGGATGAGCAAGAAAGGACCTAAGTTACCCATTGAGCGTGATGGCATCAAAGCCGAAAATCCAGAAAAATACTACACATTCGGTGACGAAATTGGAAAAGGTAAATTTGCTGTCGTGCAAGAGGTCGTTAGCAAGACCAGTGGAGCCAAATTCGCTGCCAAGATCATCAAGTTCGATTCTGATTCGATCAAATTCGCCATTCGAGAATATGATTTGATGGTGAGCGGAAAACTTGATGGACAAGGATCAGTCAAACTACACGAAGCTTTCCTTGTCAGAAAATATTTGATCCTTATCTTGGACCTGTAAGTCATAAATTCAAATGTCTAAAGTTGTGTAAACGAACTAATTTAACTTTTTTGTAACTTCGAATCAAGTGGTAAAAAGAAGATTTTTACATTCTTTAGAAAATTGAAAATTGAATGAATAAAATCTTTAACTTAATCCAAATTCTTTCTCTACAGTGTTGATGGAAAAACTCTTTTGGACAAAGTCTCTCACATGCATTCTGTCACAGAGGATGATGTAGCATTCTTCATTCGTCAAATTTGTGAAATTCTCAAGGAATGGCACAGCAAAAATGTTGTTCATCTTGATTTACGTGTAAGTTTTGTTGGTTTAGCAAGGAAAGGTTTCTGTGTCGAGGATAAACGTTTTCAAATATTCAAGAAAACTGGAAATATTTTTGGATTTTCAGTTTCAAAGGATTCAACAAAAAATATACGCAGTGCATTGTTTTAAACTAGTCAATGCAACTTAGTTCTTTGACCAATATCATGTTAAATTTCTCGTCTATCATTGAGAAAATCATCATCATTATCATTCTTCTTCTTTTTTTACTTTCAGCCAACAAACATTCGTTTCGCAGGTGGCAGAGAAATCAAAATTGTTGATTACAACAGTTGCCGACACATTGCAAACAAGAAAGCAGGAGAAGTCGTAGATGTTATAGGTGACACCGAGTTTTGTGGTAAGTCGTAAAGATAGTTTCTTTACCAAACAGGCTTCATTCTTGTGGCAAGATTGATTTTACTCCATATTTAAACCACTTTTAATTTTATTTTCAGCCCCTGAAATGTTGAACTTTGAACCTGTCATGTACGGATCCGACATGTGGACAATTGGTGTCCTTACTTATGTTATGTAAGTTGATGGTATTTGATCTCCCGGCAGCGTAATAAGAACATAGTCACACACATCAGATGGAGAATCTTTCTAATGGTCGTGACTTACCTTTTAATTGTTAATCACACTCCTTGGCAGAGGTGCGACTATGTTCTAAATACACCGCTAATCTTTTCGGTTTTTTCTCAACATCAGCACACGCTTTATTGCCTTGTCATCAATTTATTTTACAGAACGGGTCATTGACAAACACTTGGTTTAAGTTCTACTAATGCTTAATATACTGCTCAGGTTTGATTTTTTTACACTCATTCTTTCTGCACACAGTTCTCACTTTCTGATATTTGTCGTTTTAGGTTGTCCGGAATTTCCCCCTTTTTCTACGAGGATGAAGACAAAGTTGTCCTTTCCGTCCAAAAGGTCAAGTGGGCGTTCGATGAACAAGCTTTCGAAGGAATAACAGGAGAAGCCAAAGATTTCATCAAAAAACTTTTTGTTCGAATCCCTGAGTAAGTATTTTTCTTGAGCTATGAAAAATTCAATAAAAAAAATATTTTCAATTTTCAAAACAGGGGATAATCTTTGGGAGGCTAAAAGAAAATCTACAAAATCAAATTATTAAAAAAAACAGAAACCAAATCTTCACTTTTGTTTTAATACCCAAGCAATTATTATTCTCTGGGATATCTGGAGAGTAAGTATATTGGTCCCGTAGCTTTGGGAAATGAAGGATCGACATAATAAACAACAAAAATCTATTTTGTTTATTTAGATCAAGGATGTCAGCCGAGCAATGCTTACAACACAAATGGCTTTCGGTAAGTTTGAAAAATTATCTCCAAGTTAAACCATAAATGAAGATTAAGTAGTACAAATCGCCAACCATAATTCTGTTATGATTTCAATGTTGCAAAAATACAGCACTTGTACTAGCCTATTAACTTACTGTACTGTATATGTAAAGAATTTATTTGGAGAATCTGCTATAATATACATTCACCAATCCTTAAGAATGTATGCACCTTTCTTTTCGTAGGCCGAGTACCAACCCATGAGGAAAAAGACAACAATCGACTGTCAAGATGTCATGATCGAAACTGATGAACGACTTTATTCTGAAGTATGTTTCTTTACGAAAATAAGGATTTTGTCAATAACTATAATAGAATATTTCTAATTTAATGGACTTTTTACGTGCTTATTTCAACCCGATTTGTGTATATTTTGTAGGAAGAAGAAGATTACGTCGAGGCCTCTTTAGTATTCAGAACTTTCGATGAAGAAGAGTACGAATCACCAGAAGAATCTGACGAAGAAGAAGAAGAAGAAGAATGAGCAGTAAGTTAGAAAAACAAACATTTGATTATTATGCCAGACAAGCTTGATCCTTAATCTTTTGCTGGTCGTATTTAAAAGGCGCCTTTCCACAATCTTAACTTCTAAGTGTTAACATCGCCTTTAGTTTTAAGGTAACTAGACGCATTTCCTGAAAAAAATAGATATAGGCCATTTGAGCTAAATCCAGTTTCTTTTACTAAGCTAAGTCGAACCCATGTTGTGTGTTTTATGATAAATTAGATGTTTTCCAACTACCTTTTTATAATTTTAATTTTCCATTGTAGTCCTGGTTTCATCAGAGTTATTTGCTAGAAAATTTATTCACTCAACATCATAATGGTCACACATACGAAGAAATAATTATGTTGATACAAATTCATTTTTTATATCGTTCTATGACCTAGGAATTACATATTTATTTTTTGAAAAAAATCCTATACGTTTTTTGGAGATTTGGGTTGTCGAGGCACCTCTCGTGTGTTCTTTTGTCTCTAATATTTAATGTCCTTTGCAGCCTTATTCTCTGACCCTTTGAGGGGAAAACGACCTTAAAATTCTTTCTAAGTAAATGATAAAGAAAAACAGATTTAAAAAGATATTCAGTTTATGTACAAATTTTCTTGCACCAGATATTTTTTTTTTGTATTGTTATGATATGAGCCAAGAAACTCTTTTGATTCAAGATTTTGTTTTTTATCGTAACCTTTCCTTTGTGTAATTTCCAGGAAATTCTATGCCCTATTCTAGACATCTTAAGATCCTAATATAGTCTTGCTACATAATGTAACAATACGTTTGTGCTGTTAATATTTGGTAACAGAAGAAAACAATTGAAATCTCGGTGTCGTTCTTTTTTGTTTTCAATTTACCTCTAATGGGCATGTACAGTAGTTTACAAAACAAACAAAAAATCCCGAAAAAGTATACCTGGTAGACCAAAGAAATAATTCATTTTCATCTTTTATGTGTCATCTTTGAAAGTTTCTTTATGTATCAAAAAAGATTTATCCCTCTTTTGAAAACATTAACAACCAAAGCAAGTACAAGTACAAAGAAATTATATTTGATATCGCAGGTCAAGATTTAGCCATAGTAAAAATCGTTTCAATCAACATTCTTTGAAACTTGGAAAGTTATAACCACTCAAAAAAAAGGCCAGGACATTTTAAAGTAAAATCCAGGACATTCCAGGACAAAATTGAAAAAAATGAAAATTCCAGGACCAAAAATTGAAGCATAGTTTTGCTAAAACAGTCAAAAAAAAGTTTAAAATCAAAACAAATATTGAATTATCGATTCTTTTTTTAAAAATGCAGCTTTCAAACTAAATTCCAGGACATTCCAGGACAATTTCTAAAAAACAAGGAAATTCCAGGACAGTGGTCATAAGGATATCATAAGGATATATATCCTATATAAGTATAAGGAAATCAACAGAAGAGCGCAACAACTATTCTTTCTAAAAGAATCATCTTTCTTAAATATATATGTTACACGATGAAAGACCTTATTTACACTATGCACAAAAAACTTGTAAAAAGACTGTACTGACTGTAAATTAAGTGTACAGTTAGTTCAAGCGTTCTTCTAATTTTCTTCTCATATTTCGACGTTCGACTTGTGTTAATACATCAACATACCTTAAAAATTAAAATCAGAAATTATCAAAATTTCTATATTTTATTCTCGTAGCAGAAAACTGACTCTTTCCTCAAACAATATTAAAATTATGTCCTCTTATGTATGATAAATGTTATAAAAACGCAAGAGAGAGATTGGTGGTTCGGAAACACAGGTACACTATTCGGTGATGCTAAAACCAAAAATTCAGCACAAGTTCAATAAAACTGTATTTTCATAACCATTTTCAATTTAGATACAGAACAGTTTCAATTTTCTTCTCTCCATACATTCAAAACTTTTGTTTGGCCTAAATCAAAGCGGTTGTAAGTTTAATCAAAATTTTAAACAAATTCAGCAATTTTTAATCTTACTTACTCATCGAGGTAAATGATTTTTATTCTTTCCGTATGTCGTGTAGACAGTTTACTCCACTCGGTACTCAAACTATGTTTCCATGACAACACTTCGACGTTCCACCCTAGCTGCATTGCTTTAAATGCACAGCTGATGAAGCTGGTTTCTCCACGGGACTTTCCCTTGTGACCATCACCAGTCACCAGAATCAATGTCTGCGCAGGAAGTTCCAAAAGAGCCTAATTTTTTTGAATGATTAGAAATAAAGTAAAATCAAGCTTAAAAGTTGTTTTTGTATAAATTCTCAACCTCAAATCGTAGAATGGTAAATTTCATTAATTCAAATATCCCTGTAATTTCATTTCAGGTGTTTTTCATTAAGCCCGGTTGATACACACAAGGAGTAGTGTAAAACGTTTTTCACGTTTCAAAATCTAAAATGTTGACTCGGTTCTACGCAGAAGTGTGATGAAATATTTTACCTTATAGATAGCTAAGTGTAACTGTTCATCAACTCTTTGTTCATCTTTCCCTCTTCGATCTTCTAAATCAACTGTGTAACCATGACGTCTGGAAATAGAAAAAAAAAAATATTATCCTCAAATACTGGAGTAGACAGGAATCCCATTCATCTCCTTTTTCTCTCATGAAAGAAGGAAAACTTCCACAATCAGACTAGGATATTAGAAAATATCAACCATCTCCTCGCTACTGTCGGTAGCTGTGTGGTAAAGTGGGTTCCAATTTAGACAGCTCCTCACATTTATTTAGGTCTAGTCATTTTCAACACTATAGCAAGCTGTTCTTTTTCAATAGTTACTGAACAGAGCATCCATTTTCATTAGTATAGTACAATTATCTTTCTTAGTTACCTGTAAATATCCCAAACATGTTCGGACGAAGGGGGCGACGAACCAGCCGTAAATCCCCGCGCGACCTTTCTTTTACCTTCAGCAACACTCAATAACTGCTGCAACCGTAATTTTACTTGTTTTGGTTTGATCTGCGCATGCGTATTGCAAACAGTCTCTCGTGCACCGATGAAAATGTTACTGTTGTCAACAACAACCACAACACTCTTCTCTATTGACTGCGCATGCGCTTTCAATGAGCTATTCAATTCCGAGTCAGAATGACTCAAGTCTTTTTCGACATACGGACGACGTTCTTCAGAACTATGACCGATAGTTTTACTTCTCCTTCTATGGGTTTTCTTCGTCGTTTGTTTTGGTACGAACTGTTGTTCAGTTTGTTTTGATTGGAAAGCGATTTGAGATAGTAGTTTTCCATTGTGCACTGATTGCTGCTGATCAACATACTTTTGGCTCTCATCACCTACTGAGCACTGCTGAGCAGAACACTGGTCATTCACGTGTGACATTGTTTTAGTTGGTTGAGTATTTTGTTGGTTTCCTTCGTTCTGTTTTATCGTTAAATTATGATTTCTGGTCCTTATTTGGTTTTTCTCCGTTTTCTCAACCAGTCTGGCATCGATAACATCAAAAATAATATCATCCAATGAATTGCTAAGGTAACTGAAATTGACATAGAAATTTGGTATAAGATATTAATTATTTTACTGTATGGCTTGTCATATGCTCAGGAGTAGCATTTTTTTATAAAGACTTTGTAATATAAGCTCTTTGCTCAAATATTGTGTCTCAGACCACCTTTCAGAAAAGCTGTATTTATTAGTTACCTTAATTTTATAAATCTAACATTCAGACTTTTTTCGGACATCACCAAGTTACTTATCAGACGATCAAACTTTATAGGGCAAACTTTGGAAAAAAAGACTTTTGAAAAAAGAGTTTTGAAGATGATTTCATCCCATCAAGTTACATTTCAAGCTTACCTCAATAACAACCAACCAACCCACGTAATTGAAATGAAGAAGGAGAGTAAACCAATCATAGGAAGAGTTCTCATCTGTGATTGGATGAAAGCTTGGTACGAGGTCTCCATCACTGGGTCTTTAACAAAAAACAAATCATGAAATAATTCAAATTCAATATTCTCAGATAACACAACTGGACTTGCTTTTGCTTTATATAGTTTTGATGGGGGAGATGCTTGACGCAAGTTTAAGTTTTGTTGCCTTTTGTTTTTGTTTTGTTTGATGTAAACAAGTGTGATATGCTACAGGCATGTCTCAAGAAATTGGCTTAAAATGCTGGCTAGTAAATTGAATACTACGTCAACAAGTTTCTTAGGCTGGTTTATGATTGAAAGTCCCAGTTAAGTTGATTAATCTTCGCGTGGATTTAGCGGTGTTCCGCTGTAAAAAACTTCTTGGAGGGCCATAATAATTTCAGGATGAAAGAAAAAATGAGAAAACTAAGTCCTTGTGAAATATTCCAAAAACCAGAAATTTGTGAAATTACCCCAAAAATGTAAAACCTTCTTTTATGATGTTACTTTAAGTACCTATTCGCAAAATTAAATCCCCGCGAAAAATATGAAATTTGGCCCTCCGTTAATAACTACATTTCTCTGAAAATCGTCCACGAAAATGTCTCACCGCAAAATATGATCCACGTATGGCACAATAAATGTTGTGTATTCAGTTTTCCACCATTTAGCTTTTGAATGTCAGTAGTCCCTGTTTTTACGAGAATACAGGGCTAGCAACATCAGGGGGTCTAATGTCAACTCCCCGCCTGAGACCTTAGGTGACCTCGCCAGACCCTAGACCTGGTGACCTTTACTCGCTACGGTCATAATCTGAACCCACTCACTATTTAAAGTGCGCCACTATAACTAATTTAATTTCAGGGAGAAAACTTTCACTTTAAAGTAATTTCAAATGATCTATATTCATATCCAAAAAGATTTGAAGTGCTAAAAGCTATTTTTATACATTTCCTAAAAAAGTCGAGAAAGAAAACAACTTGATCAAATGGTATCCCTAGGTTTGAAGAAATCGTGCGCCAATGACGTAAAATTGTTGGCACTATAGATGAATGTTTAAGTATTCCCACTCCAACGAAAACAAAATGCACCGTTAATATAATCTATCTAGATGGATATGGGTGCTGTTTCTACAAAAAATACAGCTATACAGCTTGTAGAGACAAATGCAGAAAATACAGCAATACAGCTTGTAGAGACAAATGCAGAAAATACAGCAATACAGCTTGTAGAGACAAATGCAGAAAATACAGCAATACAGCTTGTAGAGACAAATGCAGCAATACAGCTTGTAGAGACAAATGCAGCAATACAGCTTGTAGAGACAAATGCAGCAATCAGCTTGTAGAGACAAATGCAGAAAATTTCCACTCGTCTCTGAGAATAAGCTTAGAACAGAAACCTTTCGGATTCAAGGTTTAAAAAAACTCTTATTTTTAAAAAGCGGATAGCTCCGTAGAAATCTACCACTATATTTATATATATATATATATTGGAGTTTTTTGACCGAATACTTAAGACATTTGACTTAAACTTGCTGGGTAAAGGCTCATGAATTCACCCCCGTTCTGGTCGGCGAGGTAAGCCATATACCGCTAACTGCAGTATGTCAATAAAGTTATTTGCAATATTTTTCTTTATATTTTAGGTACTAATTTTATATTACGTATGTTTTGTGCTGTATTAGAGAGTTATAAACTAAATGGAACCCAAACAAATGTCAAATAAAAAATAAACCATAGCTTATCCGCTGTAGGTAGCTCCGTTACGCAGAAAGAACCTTTACTTGTGTGGAGCCTTTGAAATATTTTTACTTTCTCATCCACACTAGAATAATGAAACCTCTCGCAAACAATGTCATGGCTTACCGTATAACTTTTGGTACCGCGGTGTTGAAAACAGAGAGCAATCTCCTAGTACCAACGTGTTGCAAACCCGGAGCTGAAACATGTATTCGTCTCCATGGTGAAGCCTTTTCGCAACATGTGCCAAATCTTGGCCAACATATTCAATATCGTTGCCATTATAGAGCTCGTAATAGATACTCAAATCAATACGATTTATCACTGCTGGTAGCCACTTTACTTTGATTTCATCTTGACCAATGACTTGGGCGTGCGGGGCGAAGGGGCGATAGTCTGATAACTTTGGGGTTGGCGCTAAAATAACGTACACAATTTTCAGCTTAATTTTTGATACTTTATTTCAAAAGTAAATTTTCTAATGTGTATTTGAACACCGATCTCCCGACTCATTCTCAGAATTCAATTTGGATTAATTTTTCCTTGACTAGTAAGTTCGACTGGCTTTTAATACGTTCTTAATAAGACATACACAGTAAAGTGGTTGACCAAAATTGCTTTAATTTCTTTGTTGATTATCAGTACTTAAATTTTAAAATCTTTAAAAAGTGAAAAATGCCTGGTAGTTCTTAGGAGGATAAATTTCATATTTTTGAAAGAAAAAAAACCAAAAACCGATAAAGGTCTTAAATGCGGACGACGTCAGCATTGTTCACGTTGAACTATAATTTCCAATTTTCGGGTTTGTGTATTTCTTTACTCTGCTCGTACATAAGCCCAAATATTACTTTATGCTCGTACATAAGCCCAAATATTACTTTATGCTCGTACATAAGCCC
>JAYRBV010016646.1:0-12323 GCA_036023255.1 Mitrocomella polydiademata
TGGTATTTTGTAGGTTGTTTTAGCTTTTAACTCAGTCGTTGCGGTAGGTGTTGATGGGGCTGTTTTTGGTTTACTTGGAACACTGCTGCTACTGGCCACAGATAGTTCTTTCGTTACTGGTATTTGGGTGGGTGTTTTAGCTTTTAACTCAGTCGTTGCGGTAGGTGTTGATGGGGCTGTTTTTGGTTTGATTGGAATACTGCTGTTACTTGATACAGGTAATGTTTTCTTCAATTCAACCTTTGCAACAGCAGGTACCGACGGTATTGGCTTTGCTTTCAGTGTTTGCGTTGGAGTTGTGAGCTTATCTGCTGAAATGTTTTCAGATATTTGTTTAGAGGTACTGTTAATTCCGAAGGGTGTCTTTGACGAAAGTGATGTATTTGGTGTCTGATTCTGATCATTGATGGTTTGGGGTAGTCTTATTGGTGTAGCAATTGAACTGGTACTTTGTTGATCTAAATACTGTTTTGCTTGCATGGTAACTACTGGTACTTTGGTAATGGTTGATTTGGAGGACGCAGTTGCACTTGCAGCAGAGTAAGGCTGTTTTTCTGCGAAGGGTTGAAAAGGAGAGTTCAGGTCTTTTGGTGTTTTGGACAGATTGATTGTGTTTTCAGCTGGTGTTGCTTGATGAGATATTGGAAGAAATGGGTCTCGTATTTGATTGGTCACATCTTTTATCGGAGCTACTTTGTCACTGGAAATGAAGGTGACGTTGGGCAGTAAAGGTAAGGTAGAAGGGCGCTCGTCCATGTCACCAATCTAAAAGGTAAGAGAAACTGTTGAAAGGGAGAAAAGTAAAACGTAGATAAGCAGCGTCCTTTCTTAAGAAGCCAAGGCGTTTAGTTGGACATTATGATATTTTGTAACGTGCAGATATCGCTATTCAACATTTGATATTAACGAACGAGTTGTTTTCTTATAAGAATCTTTTTTGTTAGCATCTATAAAAAGAAAAAGTCTTGAATTCCATCACCGTAAAGTGGGATAAAATTAACAAAAATTTCGAGTTAAAGAAATTTCGCGTTAATTAAAGCTCCGTTAAATATCAGTTGGCGTAAATTTCCCCGGCCAATAATATAGTCTCAGTATTAAGGTGTAAAAGTATTAAGGTTAAAAACAACTTATGTGATGGGGGGCCATCCATAAAGCACGTACACAATAAATGTACCGATGTTTTCGACCCTCCGTTTACAAGTTACCATAGACCTCCAGATGCTCCCTTACGCTCATATTTAGATATTGCTTTACTTTGAAACAATGCTTTAATTCCTCTCATTTTCGGAAAAGGTCTTTACTACGAAAGTCCCTATTGGGGATAAAAACTCTATTACATATACAGGTGAACAAGCATTTTGAGCGCTTTCATATTCAATTCTTATTATTTTACTGTTTAACAGACTTTTACACATTTTATCATTTTTCAGAGATGAGAACGAAGGATTTAAAGTATAACTTTACTTTCACACTGGTGTCCGATTCCTTATGTGGAAACCTTCACCGACCATTGAAACTAGGAGAACATGAGTAAAAAAAGCGAGTATGACTATGAGATGAGTTTGACGCCATAATGTTTAACATGATTTATAGAGTTACTAACTCGGATGGAAAGAACATAACATAAATTTCGATTTACTAATTCAATAGATATCTTCTGAAGTTCTATATTCGTACAAAATCAACGATTTATTTTTAAACTAGTTTTTATCGAAAATTAAAAAATAATTAGAGTTAGTAACTCAAAAAATCATACTTCTGCTTTTCTTTTAAAGTAGCACCCCTTGAACTTAGAAAAGAGATAGATGAGAAATTCTAGGTCGAGAGATCTAAAACATTAAAGAATTTTATTACCGGAAACGTATGAAAGTTACTCTTAAAGTGCTGAATAAACATCGTTTAATTAAGCATCAACCTGTCTACGGACATTAGCATCGTTGATATCCCTCCCTTTATACCTCCTTACCATAGGCCGTTGAGCAGCATCCTGTCTATCAATTTGAGGATTGTCTATATTAGATCTTCGTAACCTTTTACGTTCGGTATCTCGCTGCTTACGGACTCGAGCAACGTCAGGATTTTCATTAATCCTGTGTAACCTAAAACGTTCGGCCGCTCGATGCTTACGGATTCGAACAGCCTCAGGATCTTCATTTGCCCTTCGTAACCTTTTACGTTCGGCCTCTCGCTGCTTACGGACTCGAGCAGCATCAGGGTTTTCATTTGCCCTTCGTAACCTAAAACGTTCGGCCTCTCGCTGCTTACGGACTCGAGCAGCATCAGGGTTTTCATTTGCCCTTCGTAACTTCGAACGTTCGGCCGCTCGATGCTTACGGACTCGAGTAACATCAGGGTTTTCATTTGCCCTTCGTATCCTCGAACGTTCGGCCGCTCGCTGCTTACGGACTCGAGTAACATCAGGGTTTTCATTCGCCCTGTTTGCGATATGGTGTCGGACATTGTTATCTATCTTGTCTGTCCTTCGTAACCTCATACGTTCGGCATCTCGTTGCTTACGGATTTGAGCAGCATCAGGATTTTCAGTTGCTCTTCGCATCCTCTGAAGTTCTGCTTCTCGTTGCTTACGAATTTGAGAAGCATCAGGTCTTTCATTTGCCCTTTTTACCCTTCTTCGTTCGGCCTCTCGTTGCTTACGAATCTGACCGAGATTTTGATTGGCTTTTCTTATCTCCTCACTTTCAGCTTGCTTTCTTCTTCGATCATCCACAAGATTAATATCTTTATCTACCCGAGGCAATACACTTTCATTATCAATATCATTTGCCATTTATTTGTTTTAATTTTCTTTTATTTTTAACTACAGAAATAAAATGGTATAACATATAAGTTTATCTATGTCAAAAATCTCTTAAACATGTTTAAAAGAACGAGACACTTGATTAAAACCGACAGATACATACACTGTATTATAAGAACGACAGGAAACGAAGAAGAAGACGGGTTTCCTGTCCACCTGGAAGGACCTGTCTCATTTCATCGACAATTGTATGTACTACGATTTGTTTTTGGAAGTTTTCGAATACGTACACACTGGCAAAAAACAATTTAACAAACCACCAAGCACTCAAAAATGTGAATCAAAACATCATTTTAATGTTAAAACAGGGTATTCCGAACAATCATACAGTTGAACTCATCGTCTACGCAGAGTTATCTTTTCCTTTATTTTCAAGCACATCCCACTTTGCAGTGTTTCCTTTTTCTGCGGGAATTATAAATGCGGACGGTAGAGAAACATCAAAGAATCTGAAACTTCCTTTTGTTAATATATAATTCAGAAGGTTTTGAAAAATTATGTAAGAATGCTTAGCTTTCTAAATTAAAGTAGAAACGCATTTTTATATTTTATATATGACATATGAATTTTATACTCATTTATTTTTCAGTTAAACCCTCGTCACTTGTTGTAAAAATAAAGTCTCAGTTTCTAGAAAAGTTTTGTTCATAAAAAAAAATATTTTTAACCTTCACACTTCTAGTTGATTGAAAATGAGAAAACAATCAGAGTTAGTAACTCAAAACTTTAAAGCTAGCTTGTTCCTTTCAAGTCACCAACTCGAGAATTTAGAATTAGTTATTCAATCTCGAGTACAAGTTACTCGAAAATTTATGAAAGTTAAATATCTCGAGTAATAGGTTTTGTAACTCGGGTTATTCAGAGCCCCTTTGCATCTACGCCTTGTTCTAAGTTTTTAATATTTTCAATTGTTAGATATGATGAGTCTTTAGACAACATTTACCAATTTATTCTTTGACAGTAATCGTTGGACTAAAATAATGCGCATCACTTGTCCCAAACCTTATCGTACTTATTAGGCCCGTTATGCCGAGCCGAACTCATCAATTTTTTTTTAAAGTTCGGTACGGCACGACACAGCTTATATAGCGGGCCTTAAGTTTGTTTCAGTTGAAGTTCAGAGAATGTATTTTTTTCTTTTCCCCCCGATATTCCCGAGGTCAATTTATGGTTCAATAAAAGAAGAAGTAACCGACTTCAAATATCTTGGCGCTTACACTGACTCCACCTACGACGTTGACATTCGACTGTCTCAGGCATGGGGTGCTTTAAATGCCCTTAATAAAGTCTGGAAATCAACACTCCACTAAGACGAAAGTGAAGATTTTCAAGGCATCAGTAGAGTCCATCCTACTATATTCTTGTGAATCGTGGTCAATATCAAAAACTCTGATTAGAAAAATTGATGGTGCGTCAAGAGAATGCTGAAAAAAGTTAAAAACATCGATCAGTTGAGTCACACTACAAATCAGATTCTATATGGTGATCTCCCTCATATTACTAAGGTCATTCGTAAGAGAAAGTTGAAACTTGCTGGTCATGTCCAGTTCGTAGGACCGAACCTGCGACAGATCTTCTTCTGTGGGCTCCAGACAATGTGCCCCGGAAAAGACTGTCTAAAGGATGAAATAAGGCAAATTGCCGTGAATGGTATGAGATAGAGGGGAGGTAGTCATGTCATCACTTTAAAGGGGATGATTTAAGTACGTCAGTAAGTATTCCCGAAAGTGAAACGTTAGACTTGGCTTTACTACGGAGGGTCTACGAATGACTGGTACCGCTTGAATTTAGAAAAAACATAAACGAGAAATTCATGGTCGAGAGATGCAAAAACTTAAAAGATTTTATTACCCATCAATTTTGACAAAGTTGGTTAAGAGAACATAATTTTATCAGTACAACCTACGCATAGATTAACAGAAACAGCACTTGCTCGTGCAGTTGAGAGATCTACTTACTCCGTAGATTTTTAATCAACATTAGAAGTGAAGCTGTACTTTGTCAAAACTTTTAAATTTTTTCAGAAGCGTATGCAAGTTACTCTTTAAGTGCTAAACATCGTTTAATTAAGCATCAACCTGTCTACGGACATTAGCATCGTTGATATCCCTCCTTACCATAGGCCGTTGAGCTGCATCCTGTCTATCAATTTGAGGATTGTCTATATTAGATCTTCGCTGCTTACGGACTCGAGCAGCATCAGGGCTTTCATTAATCCTGTGTACCTTCCTACGTTCGGCCTCTCGCTGCTTACGGACTCGAACAGCATCAGGGTTTTCATTTGCCCTTCGTACCCTCGAATGTTCGGCCGCTCGCTGCTTACGGACTCGAGCAACATCAGGATTTTGATTCGCCCTCCTTGCGATATGGTTTTGAGCATCAGCTTGCCTAACATTGTTGTCTAGCTTGTCTATAATAGCTCTTTGTAACCTCATACGTTCGGCATCTCGTTGCTTACGGATTTGAGCATCCTCAGGATTTTCATTTGCCCTTCGCATCCTCTGAAGTTCGGCTTCTCGCTGCTTACGAATTCGAGCAGCATTAGGACTTTCATTTGCCCTTTTTACCCTCTACGTTCGGCCTCTCACTGCAGTCGGATCTGAGCAACATCAGGATTTTGATTGACTTTTCTTACCTTTTCACTTTTAGCTCGCCTTCTTTTTCGTTCATCCACAAGACTAATATCTTTATCTACCCGATACAATACACTTTCATTATCATTATTATTCGCCATTTATTTGTTTTAATTTTCTTTTCTTTTTAACTACAGAAATAAAATGGTATAACATATAAGTTTATCCATCTGCCAGTCAAAAATCTCTTAAACATGTTTAAAAGAACGAGGCATTCGATGAAAACCGACAGATACACTGAATGATAATAACAACAGGAAAAGAAGAAGAAGACGGGTTTCCTATCTACCTGGAAGTGTCGTCTCACTTCATTGATAACTCTATGTACTACGAGTGGCAAAAAATAATTTAACAAACATCTTGTCCGCGCAACATCCCACTTTGATCTGCTTCGCTTTTTAAGCGAATTGCCGCTGCGGTGGTCTGTACGCAATGCTCTGTTTTTACATACTCTATCCCCCGAAAAACTGGGGGGGGCTAAGTACGCATGCGTGAATATTTGTAAACAAAAAACCGTGCGGAACATCCGCTAATCCGAGATTTTCATTGTTAGTCTCCAGTCTTCTTGCATAAAAGAAAGCAATAGTATTGCGCACATACCACCGCAGCGGCAATTCGCTTGCAAAGCGAAGCAGAGCCAGAGTGAGAATGTTTCACAGACTACAAACATCAAGCACTCAAAAATGTGAATCAAAACAACATTTAATGTTACATTCTCAAGCATATCCCACTTTGCAGTGTTTTCCTTTTCTACGGGAATGATATAAATGCGGACGGTAGAGAGACATCAAAGAATCTGAAACCGGGGGTTATCTAATATATTTTCAGTTTTAAATCCTCGTCACTTGTTGTAATAAGTTGAGCTTTGAGTAAAAATTTAGAAAAAGGGGGAGGGGAGGCTAAAAGATGTTTTAAAGAATTAAGGGGGGGGGGGAGAGCTTAGCCCAAAAGAGGGGAGCTTTTTTAATGAAAAATGAAAGGTTCAAATTTAGCTATGCAAGTTGTTATAAATAAATCCAGTGTGAGACCCAACTTGTTCAAGTCCCAAGTTTAAAAATGGTCAAACAAGCATCGACCTGTCGTCGACGTGCTTACTATAGTCTGGGGGTCGAGCTTTTAGAGAGAATGTGACATAATGTAGTACTAGTCAGTGGTGGATTTAGACCATGTCAGGCATCTGCTGAGGAGGGTGATTAACAATTAAAAGTAAATCGACATAGTATGACTTTTGTTCTAAAGACGCTACTGCTAGTAAAAGCGCTGACATTAAGCTGTTGCTTTTGGTTGGAACACTTTCAAATACATTCCAACATTGCTCACCCTCAGCGGCACATTGAGAACATAATCACACGCAGCAAATGGAGAGTCTTTTTAATGGTTACAGTTATTGTCAATCAAACTCCTCTGCAGAGGCCTGACTATTTTCTAAGTATTACACCCTGTACATGCTTATAACCAGTTGTCCCTCTTTTGTCAAGGAGCGTTTGTATGAATAGAGAGAAAATAGAGAGCATGTGTTTTGCACTTTGTATCTCAACCTTTTCTTTTATTTCGTTATTTCATTCATAATTTCTTATATATAACCTAGGTTTATGGAGATGCATTTACGGTATTTTCTAGAAGTAAACGAGGTCTTTGTTACTTTTTGAGCTTTGTTATTGTATTTCTTCCAAATTAACCACCGTATGGAACTTTTTCGGTTGGAAAAACTCTTCAATGCGCGAATTTATATCTTCCCGAACAAATAGTTTAGTCTGCAACTGCAAAAATAATACTAGTCTTGTCAACGAAGAAATGACTGGACGCGTAAGGCTCCATCGATCGTTTCACAGAGTTTTGCATATTTCGTAGTCAATGTCAATCTAAGCTTTCCTAGAGATATGGTTTGGTTACTCGTATGGACATTCCTGATTGTCAAAACATCATAAGGAATGCAAAAGGAAAATAGTTCACACATAATAATACGGGTAGCCGAGTTTTATTGAGGCTCGATCAAGGCTCGAACACTGTGTCAACATTCTAAGATTGGTATATATAGCTGTAGCCCAGCCTTTTTATGTAGTTTCAAACGTATATATTGGTTACGTGGTCGATGTCCATGGCATGTAGATAATAACAGGGCTAAACTTATTGTGGATCCTTGTGGATAGGACGAGGGGTCCTTATTGATACAACTTGTAAGCACAACTCATTCCAGCAAAATATTATACAGAATTATTGATTCAATGACCATACCTCTGCTGTTAATTTAGGAAAATTACGATTATACATATATGTGTATCACAGAAATTCAATCAAGAATACTCTTAAACTTTCCCTGAAAATTAGTTCAAAGGTGTTGTAAGGTAAAGCAACGTGACAATTATACTATAATGTTGTGACACTGTTTGTGACACTTCTCATTCAGATACTAATTACGAACTAAACTTTTATTGAGATGTTTAATTAGACACGTTTTAGGAAAAATATAGAAAAAGGAAGCCGTTATTCATGAAAACAGCACTCGTAGTTTATAATGTCATTTCAGGCTTCAGATGTCCCATGGCATTTAAAAGTAAACACAAAAACGATGAAAATATCGCCGTTGTTTTGGATGATTTAACTCTTGAAACAACTTTATACTTTTAGTTGTTGCTTCCTAAAAGAACAGTTTCGTATTGTGTAACACTAAACTATAAATATATAGATTTCTGGAAGAGAATAATGACAGAAATGCCACGAAATGATAGGAAAATACGCAAAAGGAATAGCGATAGCTACACATTCAACGAAGCCATTTCTACGTTGAAAATACAACTTACCTTAGAACTAATCAACAAATGTCCTAAATTGACTCTTCAAGATGTAACTTAGTACTTTTTCAGTTTCATAACGGTTATAAACAACCAACATAAGTTATATTCCAACATAAATTTGTGGACGCGTCGAATCTTTTCACGTTCTTCAGCCATGTTGGTTTCGTAAATCGCTGGTATCTTTTCGGCTTTGTTGACTCGCTAGCCCAGTTGACGAAGTGTGTAAATGACGCACCACTCAAGGTTGGTTAGGGGGTATTACATGAAATGAAAGTTAAACACTAAATTCTTAGCTCCCATTTTCTTTTTCACCCATTTTTTTTACTATAACCAGTTAAGATATTCATTGGGAGCTAATACAGGCTAAATTTTGGTTCTGAGTTAATGAACTCTGCCCGAATGATAATTCTTATTCTGTATAACCCCCGGATTCATGAAGTAATGTAGGTCAGAAAGTTTTTAGTTCATCGAGCTCAAAGATGGTAGCTAAGTAGTAGAAGAGAAGGGCGAAGTGGACAAACTTGATCGACTTGACAAAGATGATGGCTTTCAATTCTATTTTCCTAATATTGGCAATCGGTAAAGTATTAGCTTTGGTTTTATTTTTCTCAAGGAAGATTCAAATATGTATCATGTATAGTTTGATTTCAGATAAAAGTTCAAGAAACCTTAGAAATGAAGCCTTTTTTTTGTTGGCTGTGGGATGAACTATAAAAATTTACCCCTCAGCCTCACTTATACTGCAACTGAACTGATAACATACTTCTTTTCTACATAAAAACCCCCATATTTACCCCAATATGCTTGAAAGTTCTGGTTTTCAAGCCTTGATCTGATTTTTTAATTCAGCGATTTGTTTATATGTATATATATGTGTGAGAGTATAAAGAGTATAGAAATAGAACAAATTGATCGTCATCACATTAGGTGGAAAATGTCTCCGCCACGCCGCCTGGTTCTGTGAATGACTGTCACTGACAGCTCTCTGACCAGTAAAAGTGTTTTAAATTGATTTGCAGCGGCCCTGATTGAGTGTTATTTATACACTGTTTTTGCCTGGGTGGCCTATCGACTATTGTACAGTAGATCCTATAATATTTATATATTTACAAGAGAAAAAAAGAACATAAAAAAGCTTGCTGGCTTATAACTGTGTCACAGTTTGTATTTTGACAAGCTACGTCCCTTTTGAAAAATGTATGTTGTTGAATACTGTCAACTAAACATTGTATTTACACCAACCAAAATATTCGATATTGGTTAATTCTTGCAAAAAATTCTTGGTGACAAATTTTTTTACTGCTAGTTAGAATTAGAACACTGAGTTACTAAAAATATCTTTGCCATTTAACACATTTCGAATCAAAATTGGCTTACATATACTGATGCCAATATTATTTCATTTTAGCTCAATTGATCAACGGAGATTTTGTTGGGAAGTTTGTATTCCATAACAACAATAATAAAAATGAGGTAAAAATAAGTTTCAAAAGCTATATAATTAACAGAATTTTTAATAAAGTATATATGCCTAATATTTTCAATGAAAATTTTAGATTGAAGATGCTTCATTATCTATCTACCACAAACCTGAATCAGTAAACATTGCACCCAGCCCTGGACCAATCCCTGCTGATGAAATCTCTAGTGTTTTATCTCTTTCCCTTGGAGTCTCCATTGCAAAGGTGAGTTCTAAAAAAGCTTACAATTATCATAACACCTTAAATTTTAAGTTTGATTTAAAAAAATATTAAAAGAAGTCAAGTATCTTGGTAATTTTATAATAATCAAATCTGGTAATGTAGGAAATTCAAAGATACTTTTCTTTATTAGGATATCACATGGAATGGACTTTTAGCTGGTAGTTTTTTTGAACGACCAAAAGCTGTATTGATGGTGTCAGTTGATAGTTTGCCCAAAGGTAAGGGATTTTAAATGACGAATACATTCATGCAATTTCTGAGATTCTGATATTGAATTTAAAGAAACTCTTCCTTTTAATATTTCCTTTTTTTATATTCACTTTTTCAGGCAAAAGACTTGAACGCAAAGTTTCTCAAACCATCCCAGTTACCATGGTATGTATAATATTTCACCCTCGAAAAAAACCCTTTTTATTAGAGTTATACATGAAGTTGTTGTATCATGCGAAATACTATTTATTGGTAAATGCTTGCATTGTTTACCACTTCGTTGGAAGTGTTTTTATATTGAAAGCTCTTAAACTAATCCCATTCTCTTTGAACGTGTTGTGCTTTAATTTAGACGGATGATGTGTCTTCAATACCTGATGTCTATGCAATGAGTTCAAGTTCATCCTTACCTGCACACGTGAACGAAATCATGAACGGTAAATCGGCGACCGTCTCCGTTTCTGCGGATGAAGATGTAAGAGATTCTCTGAAATGCTTTAAAGGTTCCAACAACCATGTGATTTATGTATTTTTATGATTTGTTTTTGTTTTGTTATAGACGTCTGCAATGGGTTTCAGCCGTGGTGATCACAGTGCAACCGCCTTTTGGAGTGACATCGTGAGTGACAAATTCTTTTGGTCGTGTTAGGAAAAAATCAAATCACATCATGTACTACCGCCAGGCTTTTTCACACGCGCCCACACACGGGGCGTGCTTTCTATACCCTCGATTTCTAAAATATGCTACAGATCGCACGCCTCGATGATTACGATATAACATATAGATGATGTAGCATGCCTTTTTTTCTCCGCATGACAAAGCCTGTATCGCCGTATTAGAAAGATCACGTGTAATACATATTTTCTTGATTATTTATAGAGTGACAGTTGGAAGATTGTCCGTGGAGACGGTACTCAAAAAGATGCTTTAACCAAGCATGGTGTCTATAAACGTATTTCTGCCATCCTTCCTACTAAAGGTAGTTTAACTTTTAACATAAGGAATTAAGACATCTTTGAAATATCTAAAGTCTCGAGAGAGAAATTTTCCCCTGGATTTAATTTTGCAATGAAATTTATTTTTACGTTTTCGCGTAGACTTAATTTAGTGTGGCTACCGTTGGATAATTTGCGGGGATTTTATTTTCGCGATTCTTACTTTTATCGGTGTTCACTACTTGAAAAAGGTTTAGTCAAGTTAGAAATGCGAAAAAGAAAATTTGATGTAAATTTATTTGCGCGAATTAGGCTCTCTAAGAATTTTTCGGGAGGACTTAAAAATCGCGAAAATTTGTCTGGTAAACAATTTCTCTCCTTTTAAAAGGTACTTCTTTTGCCGGGAAGGAGAATAGTTTGGTATATATTATTTGACAACCAAATACCTAATTTTTTTGTAGGTTTCACCCATGACAACGAAGAGAAGAAAGTGGTTGTGAACATGGACAAATTGCAAGTGTCGTTTGACTTGAAGAATCCCATCGATTTCACTTTGTTCTCCGAAATTGTCTTCATGAGATACCAATATGAAGAGGTAACTAACTAAATTTACCACTCACTTAAAAGTATTTTCTTGGGTGCATAAACAACGATTTCGGGAGTAAAATCCACGGTATGCTTCAATTTAAGAGAAAACTATGAACACATTTTTATTTACAAGAAAACTTTTCTTAGATTGCAGCTAACAAGAACTTGGCTAGAGACAACGCCCCTGATGTATACCTTTTATCCGTGTCCGCATTAAAGGTACGCCCTCTTTTTTTGTCTCCTTAAAATAAAATAAAGTTAAAGGAATTTTGATTTAAAGTAATTTCTTTATTCCATTTTTTAGGGCATCGGGAAGAGATATGGAGGAAATTCCAAACAAATGCAAGCTGCAATTGTTCTCTTAGAAGCAGTCATCCCTGAGGTTTATAGATTTTTCCTTTTCACTGTACAGTACAGCTTTAAATTTCCACTTTTCTTCGAACGATCAATTCTAACCAAACGTTTATTCTTAGATCGTGTCTGATTTCAAGCTTCTCTACAAAGGAAATATTTTGGCTGTTGGATTAAATATGCAATCGCAAGAAAGGTACTTTATATATATTTTTATTAACTGGTGATTACGTCATCCGGTTAATACGGGGAAAATGCAGTGTTTTGATTGGATCACAGCCGGTCTGTA
>JAYRBV010016657.1:0-12321 GCA_036023255.1 Mitrocomella polydiademata
CAACAAAGGGTGAGAAATCGATAAACAGATAATTGATATATGAAATATGGTCATTCGAATATCAATTGCTTTGCAAATAGGAGTCTTTCTGTAATTTAAAAACGATGCTATCGCAAATATAGACTGAGCCAAAGAGAATATGGTCAATCCAATGACAATTTTGACTTTGAGAATTGTTAGATCCAAATAAATAAGTGAATATGAATCAATGCATACAGTTTGTTGATTGTTGGCCAGATTGTCTGGAGGACATTGTTTGCAAGGACCAGGGCCATAGTCAACCTTTATATGATTTACTTGACACCTCCTGCATGTCCATCCGTACGAGTTGTTCCATATGGATTGCTGGTATGTGAGCTTGCCAAATACTTTTTCTGATCCTGGCTCACATCTAAGTATCTTGCAGCTGCCTTTATCGTAAACTGCTTTAAAGTAATCGATTTTTTCGTAAAATGTATCTACTGTACTTGAACCTCTAAAGTTCCCCGTGGCTCTGTTATGAATCGAAATTTCGTCGTATTTTTTGAATACTTGGCGGATCATTACCCTTTCAATTGATTTTTGAATGTAGAGAGTGGAAAGAGATACTGTTAACTTTGTCCATTCCAAGATATCAATCGCGTTTTTGTAATCGATATCTGAACCATGGTTTCTATTAGGGAGTATTTCATTTAGGGTTGGATACTTGTGATAATATTTACGTAGTTTTGTTTTGTGTTTGACAAATGTTTTTTGGTAAATAGAAAGCACACTAACGTGTTTCGTTCGAATTTTAGAAAGGTCTATGTTATGAACTACCCACAGATATCTTGAGAAGGCGATCTCTCCCCATTCGGCGTCCTTCAAGAATGTATATTGGTCAAACGGTTCACCGAACAATACAACCACTTTCAAATATGCTGAGTAACGTTTGAGTTTCAATGTCAAATCAATGTACGCTTTCGTTGCGTTGTTCTTTACCACAATAATTTCTTCCCGAAAGAAGCAAACACCATTAAATGTATGCACCCTCTTTACAATGTTTTCAAACATTTCTGAATGAACAGAACTTGTTGTACTGCTGCTCTTCAAAAGTATCAAGCCAACATTCCTCCAATCAAACCTTTGGAAAAGCTCGTACATCACGTCGTTTTCATTCCGTATTGTTGTGGTCATTGTATTCTTAAAGATTTCTAAATATTCAATGTCTGGGTTAAGAGCTTGAATTGTTATCTTGTTGTTTGCTTTATCTTGGTCTAGATGCAGCACTGAGCTTAATAGATTCTGCATCTCCTGATTGATGTAGGTGACTATCAAAAGAATATTAGAATCTTTATTGTTCAGAACCCGGCTGTTGTTACGGTTAAAATAGGTTTCGTTTAGAATCAGTTGTGCTATCACCGATGTTAAGTCTAGCATACTGTTGCAAACATCGTATTCCTCATATTTGATTACATCTGTAAAGTTAGATGAACAGTAATATGGTACTATACATTCTCTAGTCAAAGCCATCTTAGCAACAGTTTGGTATAACGATGCCATTGAATTTTCCTTTGAAATATTTTGATGACCTTGACAAGATGAGAATATTCCAATGATTTTCATCTTGTTTGCAATACCATCTCTGATGATATAGCTGGTGGTTTCAACAAAAGGTAATGCAAACAGTATCATCCAAAGGTTCATATTGTCAACTTTGTTTGTTCCCGAGTATATACAGTTTTTTTTGCATTCCCTTAACTCAGTAGCATTTGCTTCCCAGGTTCACCAGTAACTTCATATATAACTTTACAAATAATACTCTCTATGAGATAATTTTGGACAATTTCTTTTTACATTCTGATTTGTACTGATCGGACGGTGGTTGGTTTTTTGTATGTTCTTTTGATAACCTAAAAATACAGTAATCATTATAAAAACTAAATGGTTTAAAGACTCTACACAACTATCTAAACTAATCCGTCGAGGGTTTTAGATTGCTGGTGTATACTAATCTACGGAGAAGATTTTGGCGCCTGAAAATTTGTTTGGTTGAACTTAAAATCAGTAAAAGATACCGTTTTGTTAAAGGTGACTTAATGTGCACTTGTTTATACGAGTTTAATAATCTGATTGTATCAAAAATAGTAAGTACATATATCATTTTTACCTGATCAACCATACATCAGCCTTCCATTCCAACCACTCGTATAAGTTCCTATAACGAAATTATTTTAAATTGGCGTAGTTTCTCGTTCTTCAATCTATTAGTTAGTTTGTTTGTTTGTTTGTTTGTTTGTTTGTTTGTTTGTTTGTTTGTTTATTTGTTTGTTTGTTTGTTTGTTAATTTTTGATTTGTTGATATTCTTTTACATGTAGTTTTCTTTGTATGTTTTTATTGATTTATATATTTATTGATTTGTTTGTTTTATTTCATAAAATCTTTTTTTTTCTTCATAAAAAGTGTTATGGTTTTTTTATTTGGATAGTAGTAAAGGTCTTCCAAATTGGATTTGATACAAATAATTTTGTGCCCTCAAAAGTTTTATGCCCAGAAAAAAGACGTGAAATTCACTACAATGCCGTCTAAATGAGTTATAATATCGTTTTAATATTAATTGTTAAATGTTCAACTGGTGATCGCATTAAAACTTTCATGAGATGTATCTTATACTTCACATATATTTACACCAACTATAAAAAATAATGAAAATTGTGAAAAAGAAAGAAGGAATGAAGCGGAATTCTCATAAAAGTTTAAAAGAAAAGGGTCGATGATAGGTTCGACTTTTCTTAAGCTCAGGAAATTTCTGTGTAGACTAGGAAATTTACACACAACGGTATTCGATTCGAAAGAATGGTACAAGTAAAGAAGTACAGTGGAAATTTAAGCCTTGATATTCTGAATTGGAAAGTTTTCGATAAATTGATGAAAAACTAGTAAAAATACATTTTTCAACAATAAAATGGTTTGAAGAAATTTGCTCATTTAGTCTAAGTAGACCTTTTCGGAAATTCGACAAAAACAGAATAATGGAAAATCGAGATATCATATTATATTATACAATGTAACAATAAAAATATTGATACCCTGATTTTTCATGTTCAATATGGTGAACAGATTACGTTCTTAAAATAGATGTTTTTAGTTGGCTATACCATTAAACTATAACGTCTGGAAGTACAACCCATTGAAATTGTTTGATCATCCGCGCTTAGGGAACGTCTCAAAATAACAACATTGATTTATTTTCGTATACAGTGGTGACGGCTTTCGTACGGGACACGTATAAGCATACGAATTTAATGTAGCAAAACCCATATACGAAACCTTGTATTACACTATCCTTACGGTTAAAGGTCCGTATATCCATACAAATACTAGATAAAAACTCTTGCAGATTCGTAGGTTGTTCGTATGCGATACGTACGAATTTTTGAGACGTTCCTTTAGTCTCCTTGTTTCGCAAGTGTTACTATGTACATGACGGCAAAATACTTCGCTTAATGGGTCGTCTTCTTTTTTTTTACAGAATTTTATTTATTTTCAACTTTGACGGCAACGCCAAAAGGTGAATGGAATCTTATTTGTTCCGTTTTAAATAGAGTTGGACTTCCAGTCGTTATAGTTTTACGGTTCAACTCAACAACAAATACATGGTAAATCGTATCTTTTTCTTTCATATTGTTAAAACTACCATGTTTTTGTATGTCGCAGTGTCTCTTACGAAAAGAGTGACACTAACAGTCTACTAAAAGAAGATGAATAATAATAAAGATCATTTAAAGATAGTCTCAAAGCCGTTTCACTACTCTGCTAGTGAAATATTGACACATTTTTTTAATCATTCTTTTATATTTAATCAACACATTCAAAATGAAGCAATAGATTTGTGACCTTTGATTTATTTATTTACTCCAAGAAATGTCTAGTAAAAATTTTCAAAATTTCTATTCTCTTCGAATTTTACAGAAAAGGTATTCATTTACACGTATTCCTCTTCGTCAAAATATGTTCTATTCTGAACAGTATCATCATTTCCCTCGTCACCAATGTCATTTGAGGACCTTAAGTGAATGCTGCATACAAAAAAATCCTTATCTTTGAAAATGTACACCGCAAAGTTGACGACGTTGTTTACATAAAACAAGATTATACAAACTTGATACACTTTCTGCATCACCGGGTTTTCCTTATCCTTAAACACACTTCGCACGAACAGTAAGAACCTTCCCGGAGCCATGCACACCACAAAAATCAGTATCAAGTGTTTCAAAGTTGCAAGGGCTGTTTCAATATTCTGGCGACTCCTGGCAACTTTAACGGTCGCCGTTGAATGTTTGAGGAATCTAGCTATCTTTTGATAACACCAAATCATAAAAATTGACGGAATGACACATTCGACCAATAAGCACACCAAATAGAAAGTGACGTAAAGAGTGTAGCTTGTCATCTTTCGGTAGTTGAGTTCCAGGAAAACATAGTTTATTGACGGTAGGGCAAACGTCCACGCTAGTCCACACATTAGCAACGTCCTGGTTCTACTGAGCGGGGATTTGAAAGGTTGAGTTAGTGTCAGCTGTCTCTCGTAAGACAGTATGCATAGTACGAAAACAGAAGCTGTTGTGGCAACGTCAGCTATGGTGTGAAACACGTATTGGAAAGTTATTGCCTGCTCTTGGTCTTTGATCATATACATGCCAAAGAATAAGGTTGGTGCTGACAAACATACAATTAGATCGGCAATCGCCAGTTGGATTCTGAGAATGTGGTGAGATGAAAGCTTTTTCTTCGGGAAAACTCCATACATCAGAATGATCAAAGTGTTTCCAACTCCACCGATAACAAACCATAAAGCCAAGAAAACCAACTCTACCACTTTACTAGTTTCCATTTTTTCTCTTTCTACAATGTCTATTTGAAACTGATGAAATGAAATGTGATCATTTTAACCTATTTGATAGATAAAACAATTTTAATATAAAAAATAGTCAGTTTTTCCTCTCCATGACCAGGAAAGATATTGATATTTAGAATAGAAGAAAAACTGAAAACACTTATAATTCATAACAAACTATTATAGCAAAAAAAAATTAATTTTCACCTTCCCGCCGAATTAAAACCCTAGCATATCATAAAGACATATTGATTAAAAAAATTATGCAAGCTATATTTATGCAGGCTTTAAGTAGACTATTTCATAGTCCATATTCTACGGAAATACATGTATTTAAAAGGGTCTACGAGTAGACTACGAGAGCCCTTAAAAACCTTGTTCGTTATCGCAGAAATCCTTATGTCCCTTCCCTGCCCATTTTCACCAACCATCTTCGTAAACCAATGTTCATGAATGCACTGAACCATGTAAAAATAAGAAACAAATATCGAGTAGATATTTTATATGAAAATAGTTTTAGTAACTGTATGATATCAGATGACATGCCAAATGTTTGACATAATCTCTAATGATATCGCCATAGAATAGCCTCAAAGTCGAAATCTGCCATAATATGATAGAATAATATTATCAACTTTCTCATATAGAACCAACAATTTCTCTCATCATTAAACGAAATATGAGTGCGCCAAGGAAAGTTTCAAATTTTTATATGAAACGTGTATGGTATGTACTTAAAGAAATATTGCTTTTGAGAATATTATATAAAAATCTTCTTCGTATACACAACCATCAGTGTCTAAACTTTTAAGAGAGTGTGAGTGAAGTACTATATTATCATTAGGCTTTTAATAAGATGGAAAAGATGTTTCCCTCTTTTTGATAAAGGTCCCATTTGGTCCATGAAAAGAATGATATTGAATTATATATAAATATAAATGTTTTAAAGATTACATACCCCTGGAATCAAATCATTGTTTGATTGATTTTTTTTTTCATTTTTGGATTAACATTCCTATGAAACTTTGACCGAGTCTCTTTTTGAAGCAAGTATCCTGTCTTTATTGTTGCCAAGCGAAACTTGAACTACTTTACTAAAAGCGCTCAGCTTCTTTTTTTTTTCAGCGCGTCTATACCTAAAATGTTCGTCCCTTTTTCGATAATGAAAATTTGTCGTTCTTTGGAAAGTTAGAAGTATACTTTTTTATGAGTTGTCTAAAATGCGTGTTCATGTGCTCTACTTGCTCGCTAAGTGCTTACGAATTCTATATGTGCTTATATCTGAATAAAACTAGAACACAAATTTACCAAAGCGACCGAAGTACAAGTTTACCATCATATCAGTATTTTGACGCTATGTACAGGGTCTGGTGGTATACTTAGGTATATATAAATAAATATATAATATACTTAATATTTTTTTTTTATTTTTAGTAACAATTTTGATTGATCCATTCAAAATTGAAATAACTATTGGTATTTTGACACCTGTCACTACCAGGTCTAACTTTTAATAATTTTTATACTGGGTGTCCAATACATTTTATCAAACGGCTGTAAAAATAACTCGCAAACTTTCTAAAGCATCAATTTAACGACTATTGAACAACTTTTTGACAACTTTTTGACGAATTTTAAAAGTAACTGACAGGTGTCATTATGTCAATAATTTCAAGTTTAAATGTTAGCGAAAACTCTTTTTGTGTTCAAATAAATTTGTAAAAACTTGAGCTTGAATCTAATAGGACTTTGAACATATTTTACCCATGAGCCTCTTCAGTTCTATAGGACTGTTATCAATGCGAGGGTCCTGCATGTGTTTCGCAAGGATGGCTTCCTTACGTGGCTTAAAGATCCAAATATTCCCAGCATTCCCATTAAATCATAGTTTTAGAAAATGGTATTGTATGATGAAAGCTGTTTCAAATCTTTTTTTAATTCGCAATAGGTGATTTATAAGAATGACTAAATAATGCTACTCGTTAACTTGGAATGGGAAAGAGTTCTTCTTTCTCTGAGACTATAATAAAACAATTTCCCGCGAATCCCGATTTCCTGATTTATCTATGTACGCATTTCAAAATGGTAGCCGAGCTGTGAAATAATTTCAAAATGAAAAAAGAAAAATGGAAAAAATAATTTAAAAATAATTTTTTTGTGACATTTTTTCTTTTTCGAAATTTTTTTTGGCCCAAATTCTTTTGAAAAATATTTTTCTCCAACATTTTTTTGTGCGGAAAGCTCGAAGGGCGTGCGTCCTAACGACATGCGCAAGCAGTCTCTCTTCAGCGTCCTTGAGACGCTTTTTTACAGGAAAAGAATATCGCGTTGTTGACTTTTACTTATCATAACATATTTCATATCAAGAATGTCTTTATCACACTTGAAAGCTGTTTCAGTTGTTACCTGTCTTAATAGTTCAAAAACCGTCTGGAATGAGAAGACTATTTATTTCCAAGAAACTGTTTCTATGTCCTAAGGAGTTCTAGAGGCTGCAGAACCACGAGACATGTTTCGGTCCTATTAGACCTCATCAGTCAGGTACACTAGTTGAAAAGAATCACACGAAATTCTAACCACTCTCTGGAGAGACGCAAAAGTCGATCAACTCAACTGCACTGATCACCTTGCTGTTCGAATTGGTTCTATTGGTTCTTTGCTGGGGTTGAGTTTACTTACATTAAACATTCGTACTCCGTTAAAATTGATTGTCTGTTTATGTACCAAGCAAGGTCTACTGGTGTGGCTCTTAGAAATTGCTTTCTCAATAATAGTCTGATCTGAGTGGTGCTCAAGGATTTTTTGATTGGGTACTGGTGTTTCCACAACAATGGACAGGAATGTATAAATTAAAGGTTTATGATACTAGTTTATTTGTTGATTTCTTTCAGAATAAACTCGACATCCAAAAATTGAAATGTTGGCATGCCACGTGGAACTTATGATGATGGGGGGAGGGAGTTCACGGGGGGAGGGGGGAGGGAGAGGGGAACTTATGATGATGGGGGGAGGGAGGGAGGATGGGGGGAGGGAGAGTGAAACGAACTGATTCTCATACTCTTGTAAGAAACGAACAGATGCACAAGAAAAGACCTTATTTATAGTTTATTCACAGGAGTGCGTTAATACAGGTGCAACAAAAATTCCACAGCAGTTAAAGCCCACATATAATATGAATGAAAATATTAAAAGTATACAAAAGAAAATCTTAACAAATATTTGGGATATCTTTTTCAATGACAGGGAACAGTTGTGTCAATACTGAATGAAAAAAAAAAGCCAACGAGATGCTTTCTGACTGGTCTAAAATGCAGTTACAAACCTGTGATCAGCCAATCACAATCGAAAACGCGGCATATTTGTACACCTTGATGGTTGAAACTGTTTTGACTGAGTAGTTTTGAACACTCCTTCGTTGCTATGTAAAAAAAAGCACTTTTAACTAGTGGTTTAGGCAGCTATTGTTTTAAGACCGAGGAAGGAGGGTGCATTGTATATGCTGAGTATATATTTCTGTAATTTTGTTTAGCTGGTTAATAAACTATGCAAACTGTTAGTATCTTAGGTAGTGATTCTTTTAAAAATATATTTATAGTATATGCATTTATTTTTTGTCAAAATAATGCAAAGTTTAGTGATTTTAGTATTTTGTTTTGTCTCCGGCGGTGTAAGCGGACACGGGGACCACAAAATTTCCGACGCTGACCATTTTAAAGATGGTGGCAAACATGACGCCACGTACGACCATGATGCTTTTCTTGGCAAATCACACGGACACGATTTCGACGGGCTTGAACCTACAGAAGCAAAACGAAGACTAAGAGAAATGCTTAAGAAGGTAAATATACGTGTGATAAAAAAAAGCTTTACACAAAAAAATGCTACCGTTTCTCTTTCTATTTCTTATTGTTGAAGATGATAAATTATTTTGAGACACCCTGTATATGGCTCGCATTTTATTCGTAAAGATTTGAACGAGAGCTAAAGTTTCTTACTTTTTTTCCAATCTCCAATTTCCTGAACTGTATAAAGTATAGTTTTGAAATAACTTTACCCCTTGTGGTACTACGAACCTGGTGTTTCTTAGGTTTTTCACTAACTACTGCATGTAAATAGAGAACGCACTTCTTATATAGAAATTTCTAAGTCAATAAACGAGGGAAATCGAGAGTGACATGAATTTCTGAAAATTATTTCTAGTGACTTATTTCTATTTCCCATGAAGAGTTTAGTTCCATTTTCAGGCCCATGCTATGGAAATTAGCAAAGTGAATTTGTCATGGACTATAAATAGGCACTCCTTGCAGTGAGTGTGAAAGTTACATAAAACATCACCTTATTAGTAGTGGACTTTTCAGCAAGGTCCGAATTTACGGGATTTTCATAGCTTTCATACTAGCCGACAAAATCATTCAAAATCACAGGTTAAAAAAAAGTGTATAAGTTCAAAATAAATACACTTCACTACAAAAAAATCTTTAAGACATTTCCCCCTTCTTAATGAGCCTTGGTCAAATAAGGGAAGGGTGAAAGATATCTTTATAAAAGAAAGAACACACTTTTATAACACTTTATTTAGGTCGATACAAACGGCGATCAGATCGTTTCGTTCGAAGAGTTGCGAGATTGGATCGATAAACAACGAATATCGTACATGTGGGAAACGTTGGACAGTGCCATCCGGCGTGATGATGACGATAAAGATGGCTACATCTCATGGACGGAATACAAACATTCACACTTCGGAAAATGGGAAGGTGACACGCAAGTTGATCCGGTAGGTACTTACTCAGCCATCACGCCCGGGGCGCATTTCAACTATCTTATCGGACAAAAGGTGACCAAAATGTTGTCCGACATTGTTTTGTCCGAAAAATTATTTTTAAAAATCTGATATTTATGATTTTATCAGGATACTTAAAAAAGTGGTGAATCGAACGGCCTGGGAACGAGTTTGCTACTTACTTTCTATTATTGCGTACTGTATCAATAAAAAACGTTTCTCCTCATGAGGAAACGACAATCAGAATATGGGCCATTTTTATTACTTGTATACTAAATGCCCTTCCCTGACATTTTTTACTTTTCTTACAATAGAAATTGCAAAAGAGAATCGACAAAACAGAGAAGAAATTTAAAGTTGCTGATACAAACGACGACGGGAAACTAGACCGCGACGAATTTGCCTTTTTCAGACATCCCGAAGAAAGCCGCGACACAAAGTTACAAGAAATTGCCGTTGATGAAGTGATTGATGACATGGATCAAAATGATGACAGGTAGCATAATTATTCCGTATCGGCAAAAATGAACGTTTCGGGGAATAATTCGGGAAAATTATGTATGTATGGGGATTTGATCAATCTTTCTTGAAATAAGAATATACAGACCGAAAAATAAAAAACGGACAAAAAATAAAAGTTCACATGTCGTTCACATGTCGGTACAATTTTTCGATTGCTTCACTCAAGCACAATATTGTCTAATTTGCAGACCTTGACGGTTATCAACAAAGTCTGTATCTCACATGTCACTCCCTCCAAAGCTGAAAAGATTTCAGACTATTTTAGCAATCGAGGATTGTTCTTACAAAACCAAAGTTCGAGCCTGATAAAAGGAAATTCAATTTCATTACAGAAAAGTTGACCAAGAAGAGTTTCTTGGGCAGTATGTGGACGACAACGGAAAACCACCAGAATGGGTGGTCGAAGACAGAAAACACTTCAACTCCAAACTCGATAAAAACAAGAACGGCGTCTTGGAACGCGACGAGATGAGGGCCTGGGTTCTACCGGACCGTGCGGACACCATCAAGGAAACCAAACATCTGATAGCCAGCACCGATGACAATGAAGATGGTAGACTCAGCTTCGATGAGATTTCCGATCACTACGCTACGTTTGTTGGCAGCACAGCAACTGATCATGGACAAGCGTTGAGAGATGAGCTATAGATTATTTTTTTTTAAATACGTAAAAAAACATAGATAGACATTCGTTTTTGCAAAGTACTGGGTCTCTGTTACCATTTTTCACTTGGCATCTGTCGTTTAGAGCAAAAAATAAGTAAACTTTAGTGTAAAACCCTCTTTTATGAATTTTAAAAGGGGTCATTCGCGAAAGTTAATTCCAAAAATTTCGCGCCTTTTTCGCCTCGCGACAGTTTCTTCCTTTAAAGTACAAGTTGTCTCAGAAAAAATGCTGTCATTTCTCTTTTGGCATCTGTCGTTTAGAGTAGTACTTTTTCTTGGTACACCCTGTATTAATGACTGACTTTTAAACCAAATAGGCGATTTGCTTAAATTGCAGAAGTGCTTTTCGTTTAGCCTATACGAGACCACCGTGGCGTACGAGATTTTACTCCAGGAAATTCCAGTACAGGAGTAGTTTTTGTTTAGACAACAGAACAAAGAAAATTTCAAAAGAAAAAGGGCTCTCCAGCAATGCGAGTCTTAAACGAACTTGCGTGTTTTGACAGTTGATTTTTGGTAGTATGCACGAAATTTTGAATGTATTTCTAGAAATGTAAATATAAAGTAGACACAGAACATTTGGCCCGTCTTCGTTCAAAGGCCCTTTATACCCAAATTCAATAGTGCATGTTCTCAACTATAGTAAACTTAATTTTTGTTTCTTACTAAAAAAGTCTTTTGTCCGCATGGAAGGGCGGAGAAGAAGTAATGGGCGGGGTTTTGTTCCCCGTTGGCGTCAATACCAGTGTGATTCACAATAGTAAATAGCCTGTACCTTCCCGCCCTTTACGTTCACGTCTATAGGGAGGGAAGGTACAGGCTAAATAGAAAACGAAGACACCGGTACTATTTAAAATAGATTTACAAAAATGATAAACAATATGAGACATTTTGTTACATGCAAAAAATATTTTCCCTTTTGAACGGTTACAATTAGATTACACGTTAAACGGTTAAAAAATATTTGGATTACATTTCAAACAGTTACAGATTTCAAACAGCAATTATCTACTCTAGATTACACGTTAAACGGTTATAAAATATTTGAATTACATATCAAACAGTTACACATTTTAAACAGTTACAAACAATTCGGTTTAGAAAATAACCCACAAAACAAATTAAATGTGACGTCATTATTTTTATTATTATCATCATACAGTCTACATGTCACTAACAGTTGAGAGTTAGCCTCCGTGTTCACAGAAAATAATGCATAGCGACGCAAGGAAAATCTTATTTTGGTCGGGCGAGCACAGGCTACTCAAAATTAAATTTCGCTAGTTTAACTTATTATGGTAAAACCAAGAATATACTATAATATCCTCCCAATTTCAATTTTAGTATAGATGTATAAAAATCAGTGCAGAGCTAAAACTTGCCGAAACTATTGTTAAATCTTCAAGAAGTTTAAATATAAAGGCTAATTTCCACTAAGCGAATTAATTCGCGCGAAGCGAAAAGCGACTTCGATAATTTTTAATGCGACAAAAC